>PVJI01019604.1:0-30871 GCA_004026765.1 Micronycteris hirsuta | reverse complement strand
GCAACCCAGGCATGTGCCCTGACAGGGAATCGAACCGGGACCCTTTGGTTCCCAGCCCGCGCTCAATCCACTGAGCCACACCAGCCAGGGCCCTAACTTGAGATTTTTAACAAGACACAGCTCCTGCTTTCTCTAGTCCGTTGTGGTTTCATTTTTTTTCACATTAACTATGTGACCTATCTGTAAGAGATTTATTTTGGACAAGGCAAGTATTTCAGGTTTTTGCAGATAGCAACCCAGAAGCCCCAACATTTACGGAATCCTTGTTACCACAGAGAAGCACAGACCCCTCCAAAAGCTTGCCCAGAGGAAAAAGATCGGCTACCCCTCCTCGGTGACAGAGCTGTCCCAATTACACACGCAGACCCACCGGAAGGCCCTGCTCCTGCTGCAGGTGCACCAGCGAGTCACACCGAGCGCCCTTCCTGCCGAGCTCGTTTCCATCAATGTCGACAGGCCGGACACCAGCCTCTCTCGCTGGACCAGCAGCAATCTGACACGGAAGGGGTTGCAGGATTTCCACATTTATTTCTCCACACACACGTAACAGGGCCCCTACACACAACAATGCCCATGACTGGTGTCACCGGAGGAGTCCCTGGTCTGTGAGTCCCTAGCAGCGTGCACGGAGGAGGACTGGAGAGTTTACTTCTTTCCCTTAATCTGAAGGTCAAAGGGGAGTAGGCGGGGTGAGGACAGGGAGGGGCCCGAGTGCAGCACAAGGGAGAGAGCGCCTGCGTGTGTGCACGTGACAGCCGTGGATGACTTCCTCCTGAAAGGCTAACTCGCTCGCGGAGCAGGGACCCTAGAGACTGCCATGTGACACAGAAGAAAGCGCGGCTTGCCCCAGATCACCCGGCAACAGCGGTCCCAGGACCTCGGGCTCTTGACATTCAGTTTGTGTATTTTGCTGTGGCCCTTCCTGAAGAAGCCCGACCACCAGACCCTCTTGGGGCAGAGCTCAAATCCCACCGTGAGGACAGGCACCTGCCACTTTAAAGGCCGCCCTATTCCTGCCGGGTACAGGGCGCAGGCAAGCGGAAGGGCCTGTGGGGGAGGAAGAATCCAACCTGGGGCCCATTGCGGGGCGGGGGCAGGGAGGGGGTGCTCCACCAGGGACTGCGACCTGGGAGTCCAGAGACTCCCCTAAGCTTTGTAACTTCTCGACCTTTCGTTACGGGTCTTCTCCCCTGCCATTTCCCACTAAATGAAACCGCCAGTGTTTGCAACACCTACAGAAGGAAGAAACCAAGAACCCTGTCCAGCTCAATAGCCAGTTTGGGGAGACGAATGTCAAAGAAACCGAGGCAAATAACAAAGGAAGCTATTTCTGGAAACGTTCCCCTGAGGCAGCACATTTTCCCATTTTCACTAAGCGCCCCCCGATGAGCCAGACTCACTATACATACACATCACTGCCACGGCCCTCAAACGGGCTCAGCCACTAGGTCGGCGGGGAGAAACATCCATTTAAGATGCAGCAACAAAGACAGACTGGTAACTCCTGGGTGGGCATGAAGCCTGCCTGGCAGTGAGCGCGATGTTACGGTGAGCACCGAAGGGTAACATCAGTATGAAAATAACCAAAGCTGGAGTTATAAGCTGCATTTGGACACTGAGCCCAGGAAATCGCACTTCCGCTTTGGGGCGAAGCCTCCGCACTCCCTCCCCTGACCCCAGATGTCAGGAGTTACAGCAAGGGCCTGGGGGCGGAGGGCACTTTCCAACCCAGCCCTTCACAGACCAAGTTCCAAAAACTATGTGCCCGGCTGGTGTAGCTCAGTGGATTGAGCGCGGGCTGGGAACCAGAGGGTCCCGGTTCGATTCCCAGTCAGGGCACATGCCTGGGTTGCGGGCCAGGTCCCCAGTGAGGGCCATGTGAGAGGCAACCATACATTGCTCTTTCTCCCTCCCTTCTCCTCTATCTGAAAATGAATAAATAAAATCTTAAAAAAAAACTATGGGAGGGGCGGGGGACTTTGCTCCAACAGGCAAAGGAAATCTGCAGAAGAGGACGCGGTATGGAAACTGAGTTTTCTTCCTCAACCACTGCCCAAAAAGGGGGTTCTGCGGAGACGCTGGAAAAGCTGTCCAGGCCCCTTCCTCCTGTATCGAGAGATGAATAAATCGCACGGCCAGGCCCATGACTCCGTTACTCGCTGCTACTCTGTCTCACCCAGGTGCTCGGAGACGCGTCCCTAAACGCGTGTGCAACAGCCATGTGGCCCGCGTGCTGGGAAGTGTGGCACCTACATCTCCCTGGCCCGTTCTCGTCCAGCCGGCCGGGGCTGCCTGCAGAGTGTGCCATCCTACCAGGAGCCCAGGGCAAGGAGCTCCGAAGCAGGTGTCCCTAGAGCCCTCTGTGAGAAACGCCACCTACGGAAGCCATTCATTCCACGCTCCCTCCTCCCTGCCAAAGCATCAGGGATGGGAAGTAGGCAGGACAATGGTGACTGTGTCGTCTCTAACAGGCGAGTCCGTACACCCGTGCCTTTCCTACGTCCGACTGTCCGCAGGAAGTCTGAGAGTTGCTTCAATCCATCCACACACCAAAACACTCCCATCTCAACCCTTGCGACCAAACCTCACTTGGAAATGGAAGCTCCGGTCTTTGGACAGAGTTGACCCGAACGCTACAATGTTACTTGTAAGACACAGGCACTTTCTTTCAGAATCTCCCCCACACTCGCGTCGAGGCTCTCCTGGTAACTCCAGGTTCACCAGGAGCTTGTTTAGGGGGAGTTAAGGTGCGGTACTCACCACACAGGTAACAGACGGCTTGACCGTGCAGTCGAAAGAGGCAGGCTTCCCGTACACACAGGAGGAGTTCACCCTGCAGTCCATGCAGTCGGCGGGGAGTCTGCCACACGGCCCGTTGCTGGGGCACTTCATCATGTAAGGGGGGACGTCGGTGCTTTCTGCGAGAAGTGAGAGAGACGCTTATTCCCTTATAATACCGCTAAAATACAACACACACACACACACACACACAACAATTTTCTAAAGACACAGGGCATGATCACTAGCAAGGAGATAGGACGCTGGAAGGGCAATAGGGACACCTGCCGCCCAGAGCTCTGCCACCAGCCAGCTGCGAAAAAAGGACTTAATAACTGTCCCCAAATGACCATGAAACTCAAAGATGTTTATGCATATAACGTATATCTAATGCTAGGTATAAATTAGGGGCTCAGAAAATCTACCACGCTACCAGATGAAAAAACTAGGACTTAGGGATGGTGGGGTTTGCGCGAGATCACGGAGGGAGCGGCCAACTGGAACCAGAATCCCAGTCTCTCAAGTTTCCAATCCGATGTTCTCTTCACGTGAACTCACTCATCTGGAAATGAACCCAGGGACCCATGAACTGTTCACTGCCATTACTACACGCTGCTCCTTCAATAAGCCGTAATTCGCTACTCACATTTACAGTTTTATACTACCAAAAGTTCAAAATAGTCTTCTATATTAACAACTTGTTCAGGGGGTTGCAGGACTTTTCCTAGCCAACCTAGCCAGGACTACGATGCATTTCTATCAGTTGAGAGAGGATCAAAATTGCAAGTATTCTTAAGAGGAAGAGAAGCTTTTTGTTTTGTTTTGAGAAACTTTCAAAAAGGTCCCAAAGGATAGAAAATTCCTGCGCTTTCACTAGAAAAATAATCTATGTTTTCAAGGATGCTGTTGTCTTTTTGTCTCTTACATGCAAATTACGACCCACCAAATACCTCCTAAGGGAGGGAGCTGTAGAAACAAAGGTTAAATTTAGCAAAACACAGTAATACGCATTTTAAATCGGTCTGTCTTTAAGTCATTGTCGCAGGTGGGCAGTTCCAGAAAATGCCATTTTCCTTTGCCTTTGTTCCCGTGACCACTGAGGCTGGAAGAAGGACACCCAGAATCACAAAGCCAGAGGGCCAGGAAAATCCCAGCACCTTCATGGTGAGAAAACCAAAGCCCAAATGTGTGAATAATTTGTTCCAGCTCCCGGGAGCACACCCGGGACCTAGACTCCAAGTCTCCACCTGCCCCTCTGTGACCCTTCCATTTCAAACAGCCTTGGGGGAGGGGGTGCCTTTAATACCCAACATCAGGAACAGCGGTTAAGGAGAAGAAATTTCCCTGAAGAGGATTCTCTGGAGGGAGTGAAAAAATAACAGAAATAAAGAGATGGAAATGAAGGGCGTGGGACTGTCAAAAGGTATCGAAAGAGCAACTGCCTACAAAAGATGTCTGCTCTAGCCCTGGCTGGTGTAGCTCAGTGGACTGAGCGCGGGCTGGGAACCAGAGGGTCCCGGTTCGATTCCCAGTCAGGGCACATGCCTGGGTTGCGGGCCAGGTCCCCAGTGAGGGCCATGTGAGAGGCAACCATATACTGCTGTTTCTCTCCCTCTCTTTCTCCCTCCCTTCCCCTCACTTAACTCAGTTCAAGTCATCTAAAACACAATAAATAAGGTATTCGAAATTCACATAGTAGAAGAAATCTTAATCCAAAAAAGAGAGGGCTGCCCAAGATAGAAGTACACATTTACTAGGATAGAAAACGTCTAGTACCTGCAGCCCTGGGAACTACTGTGAAAGTGCGTGCGGGGCCCGGGTCCCTGAATGACTGAGCCAGCGGCTGCGAATGCTCTAAATTTAAGGATCCTACAATTAGAGAAACGTGTTATCCTGAGATACGGAAATCTTGGCGCGTGCTTCACAAGCAGGGTCGACACAATGCAATGATTGCTCGTGAGAAGCTCACAGCTCCACCGCCCAGAAAACAGAAGCAAGAGACGGCCCCAGGGTCGACACCCATTTCTTTATATCCAGGGCAACTGGGAAACAAAGCGTGGAGCCGGCATCAGTCCCACGGCGCGAGCTGCGCCCCGCCCACCCCGACCCCGCAGCCCCTGAGCTGCGTCGCTAAACGTGCAGCTCCAGCGTCCCCCCGCGGAGGGGCGGCCCCGGACCCCGCGGCCAGGACGCGCCAGACTTGGGCTGCAGCGCCCCGCCACCCCTCCGCCCGGCTCTCAGCGTCCAGCCTCCCGGGCGCTTCCTGCAGGTCCCGAGGACCTCTGCCACCCGGCCAGACCCGGCGTGGCTCCCGGCCTTGAACTCACCACCGCCCGACAAGATATAAAACTGTGAGAGGAAGAGGAGCACACGGCAGAGGCGGGCCACGGCCCCCAAAGGGCCCGCCGCAGCCGCCATCTTGCCGGCGCGACGCCCTTCCGGGTGGCGGGCTAGCGTTCTTTCGAGGGGGGCGGAGGTACCGGAAGGGGCGGGGCGGAGCCGGGCACTTTTCCCGCCCCAGCCCCCCTCCCCCCCCCCCCCCCCGGGAAGCCCAGAGCGCAGGCGCGTTGAGGAACCTGTCCGGAAGCTCCCCGGGAGCTGGGGTGGGGATGGGCCCTCGCGACTCAGCCTGGTTGCTGGGTTTCCAAGCGCTGCCCACACCCCGTAACGAGGCGCTCACCCCGCCTTCTAGGGCTTGAGACCGGGGAAGGTCATCCGGGGCCGAAATGCACACCTGAAGTGACTCGAAACGGAGACGGGCAAGTTGGAGAGTTGGCCACCGTTTACCTGTTTGGAGAAAAACCGCTACTCTGTGCTAGGTTCTGTGCGAAGATTTTGATGACATTACATTTAATTTCATACCAAAAAGGTCTTGTTTACATAAGAAAAAACTGCCCAAACTGTGTGGGAAGCACCTTCCAGGCATGCCAGGTGGCCCCGCCGTCCTGGGGCTGGCGCAGTCAGTGCCCAGCTCGCGTCTCTCCGCAGCCTGTCCTGGTTCCGCGGGCCTCCTGCGGGACACGCTGCTTCCAAAAGTTCCTCTAAGACCGGGAGAGACCGGACATTAAGTATGGCCAGCAGGTCTTCAGGCTCCTGGGCACTGGGGCAACAGCCCTGCTGTAAAGTCAGGGTCCAAGCATGGGCCCCTCCCTGGAAACCAGCCGAGGGGAGAGGAGATGCACCCCTCGCCGCGGGCTTTCTGCACACTCACAAAGCCGTCTGCGCTTGTGTCCCGGGGGATTGACATGCTCTTCCCTGGGCGATCATGGGGGGAGGGGGTTAAGGAGTGGGCGGCTTCTGATTCCCCGGGTCCTTCACTAGCTCGTTTGGTGGATGAAAAAAATAAAGCTATCAAGTAGTTGCTTGGCCTCAATAAATATTAGCTTGAAAATGATATCGTTTGCACCTTATAGCACTATAAGGTCTGATATTTAATACTGTGTCGTTTACCAGCTGTTCAGGAAACTAAATGATATGTGTGTTGAGAGAACATGTCCCAAATTTATTTTGCATTCCATAGTACATAGCCAAATAAACACACAGAATACTACTAATGATTGGTAGCTAAATTCTCTATTGGCATAAAGCCCGTTAATCCTGTTCTGAGCAGTGAGGTACTCCTTAATTAAAATCAGAAATCCATTTGAGTATACAGAGCAATGGACGGTCATCTTTGCATCAAAAAGTAAACTCTAGGCAGGCAGATATTTTGGTATAAACCCATAGCTGAAACACTGTGATGCATTTTATTGGGAAATCTGTATTTTCTAAAGATGAACAAGGCTCAATTGTTCATTAGAATCATTAAAACAGCAACTCTTAAGCCACAGTGCAAACTACAGTAGATTCTACGAGGCCGTATATGAGTTGAGTGCTTTGTCGATGATCCAATATTGAGTACAGCTTCTTCTCTTGTGGTTCTTGCTTAGTTAAAACAAATTAAGTCACGACTCCAATTTTGGAGAGAACGTTTCAGTGTGAACTTTGGTAAAACAACTGACAACATATTAGGAAATAACATTTCCTGCCATATCCCAAAAAGCTTTGCAGACTTTTATTGGAAACCTATCTTTTGCAAAATCACATGTCCTAGCAGTAACATCTCATAATCCTCATTTCCTAGTATTTCCCTTTTTCACTGAATAACCTTTTCCCACTTAAGTGTCTCAAGACATTTAGGAAATTAAACACTTCCCAAGCTTGTCCTCTTGTCGTTCTCAGACACATCAGTGAGTTAAACTTTGTCCCCATCAGCTACTCATTCATTGTCTCCTCTGTGCCCGACAGAGCTAACTGTCGGCGGGTCTAAAGTGCCCAGAAGAAGTACTAACAGTAATTAGGAAAAGAGCATTTTGGGGGCTCAAAACAGGGTTACACAGAAAGGGGTACAAGGAAGGACTTCAAAATTCTTCCTCAGCATTGAGACTACGTGACTTCTTGAGATTCTTCAGTTTGTCGACGGCAGAAGTGAGGGACATCTCGCCATGAATTTTGTTGTCCCTCGTTCGAACATTTACTGCGTTACTTGCTTTTTCCTTTTCTCCAACCACTGTGGAAAAGAAAGGGAAATAACATTTTAACTCAACAATTTATGAAATATTGAGTAATCACGTGACAGGTGTCTTATTAAGCATTTCTTCAGTATTTATTATTCACTAAGCATCCATCTGATGGCCGTTAGTTTCTGGAGGGAAGGAACAACTTCTAACCCCATCTTTCATCCACTTGAGAGAACTACTATGGTCTATTGTGGTCTTGGGGTGCCCATGGGAGCGGGGAGCTCTTACGGACACCCTGACCCCACCCCCTGGGACATCAAGGGGTGGCCCAACCAGCCAACCGGAGTTTTCTGGAATGTAGCTTTAAGAAAATGTGTTCTCTCTAGTGACCCAAATCGTGAGCTGACACAGGAGTCTGCCACCACGTTCCTTGCCATCTGGAAGGAAGAAACTGGTCATCAAGCAAGGGGACTAAAGTAAAAATCCAAGGGAAGCACAGTGAATGAGAGCAGAACAGGCACCGGAAATGGGGAGAAACAGTCCTGGGAAGAATCACGTGCCTCCGTCCAGTTACTCTTCTGCTGGTTTGGCGGTTTAATTCTACGCTCCGTGTGAACGGACACTCCGGTGCCCGTCCAGTAAGTTCCATCTTGGTCCAAACTATATGAAATATCTGTCACCACTGGAAGCCTGATCGGAACCTCACTGTGCCCACTACAGACTCAAACACCGTTGACGACAAACTGTTGACAGGAAACTCTATGCTTATTTATGTTGCCTTCTGCAGAATCTTCCAACTTACAGGGGCTGACCTCATGCCTGCAGGCATATCAGTATCAATTTCTCTTGATTGTGACTCATTTTTAAAGTCGAAATTTTAGTTTCTGCATTCAATTAGTCATGTGCCTACAAGACATGTTTTTTCACTTTATTCTTTTCTTGGGATTGTCGTAAATCTGGAGCCCTTTCTGCATACTAGTTTAATCCTAAAGATTTCTAATAAACCAGAAAAGCAAAGGAGAAGATTTCTGGCATGTTCCATAGCTGAAATGCAAGGAGTATAATTCAACCGATGAGATAATTTTCCTATTTTTTTCCATCGTTCGTTTGAGATATTAATTCATGCTGGTATTGTTAGATCACAGGATCCACGTTGGACTTTAGACCTGTTCTTCCAGCAAAGAACAAAGTGCCGAGGACCAGCCCTCCCAGGAGCACACACGCTCTGTTCCGTGTATGAGTAATTCAGAGTTCACGGTGCCGACCGCTACACCATGGAATCCTGTGTGTAAGCAATTCAGCCCTTAAACCGATGCAGCGTCATCAGGTAGTCACACCACGTTTTTTATTTTGGCTTTTGGAATTAACGTGCAAACAACGAGCGTGTAGGAGGAGAGAGATAAATTTAAATTACCTAAAATAAAATTATACTGAGCCAGCTGTGCATTTCGGATTTTCTTATTTAGTGTACAGCTGTGATCTAAATCAACGTCGGCCATGAACCCTTCTTCAAAAAAGGTACCAGATACCTGCAAGAAAATAAAACGCCGTATTATTACAAGATGGCAGCCACACCCGGGCATCAATCCCCACTGCCCTGTACCGTCTGGGGCTGCGTGACCACAGAGACAGGTGCGGGTGACAGCAAGTCACCCCGAGACGAGAAAGCACCCGCAGCCCCCGCTCCTTCAGATCACTCCCTCTGGGGGAACCAGCTGCCACGTGGGGAGGGCGTTCAGGCCGCCTCCGCGGGGGCCTCCGAGGAAGGGACAGAGCCCAGGGGCTGCGGCCCGGCGGCTGACACCCCCTGCAGCCTCGTGGGCGCCCTGAGCCAGGCCTGCCCAGCCCGCTGCTCCGGATTCTGACTTCCAGACACTGAGCCAACAGACTGTTGTTCTAAGCTGCTAAGTTTTGGGGTCACTTGTTACACTGCAATATATAAGGTGAGTATTCTTCCCTGACAGAGGCACACGGAAAAAAATAAATGTGAGAAGTTTTAAAACACCAATTTCTCAAAGCATTAAGAAAGGCAGTAGTTCGGACACAGCACCCGGACATGGTTCAGGTGTCACTCCCGGTCACTGAAAATGTGGTTGCTGAGTCCACGTGTCAGTGACTTTAAGGCGCGAATACATTTCAGGTCAATATCCTCCCCACGCTAGGTGCCGGGGTGAGTATGCACTTTAAATGTCTCTGGTTTTACCTGAAGGGCGTATTCTTCACAAGTCGGCCCCACGGGGATGACCATGACCTGACGAGGAGACAGCCAGAAAGGCCTGAAAAATATGTCAAAGTACGTATTTTCAGAATGACCGTTTACGACATGATTGAAAAATAACCCAAGATTTATTTAAAGTAAGGGTCACAAGAGAGCAGGTTCCGCAGAGGGGTGTGGAAGTAAACCAGGTTTAAGAGGTAAAAGGCCATAGAGCGGATAAAAGGGGAGATCAGGCATTTTGATAGGGGAGGGAAGCGTGGGCTGGCAGCAGGGTGGAAAGTTTAAACACCCCATAAGCACGCTGGGAACCCCACCATGTCAGCCCAGTGCCCTCCTTCTTTCGCTACAAAATTACTTCCCCGGTCGCAAGGACCGTGGGCCTGAGAGGGGCTCAGCTCAGAGGAATCTGCGTGGGGCCCTGGCAGAGGCATGGCAGAGAAGAAAAGAAAGCAAATCAGAGTGGGTGTCTTTTCCAGTGAGGACACGTCACTGGCCCTCACACGGCGAAAGGGACGCAACGTCATCAGCCGGCCACAGGAGAGGTGGCTGTTCCCTCGGGGGTGTGGTGGCGTGTCAGGGATCGGGGCTGATCACACACGAAGGCAGATGGAGCCTTCAGGAGAGGCCTGGCAGGTGGACTGGGTGGGGTCCCAGTTGCTGAGCGCATCGTGCTTGTCCTAGGGGCCACTTTGGTCATCGGTCACTGAGCTACCACGAGGGGGAGGAAGGAGCTGCCCATTACAGAATAAACCTCTTGCATTTCAATTCGGGAAATCTCCTCGCAGTGGGGGCCCCCGGGGGGGCAATACCACCACCCTCATGGCCCATTCGGAGCCATCACCCCAGTCCTCTCCCGCAAATCTACTTGTCCTCTGTTTTCCAATCTAACGACTCCCCTGTCTCGGAGCTTGCAGCCACGGCGACAACCAGTCACTCCACACTCGGCCACCTCCCCTCCCGGCAAAGCGGACGACAGATGCACCCCTCCATCTCCCGCGCTTGCCGGCATCTGCCTTCCCCACTTCACCCCTGAACCTGGTTCTCTTTGGATTTGTGCCAACGTGCTATTCGGGGCCACTGTGAACCAGGGTTCCCTCCGAAGTCAAAGGTCACCTGGCACCCCAAGAGCTAACAACACGGGTTGAAGGAGGGATGGCAGGTGGGCAGGAGGGGGGACCCTGGGAGTGTGGACCCCGAGTTTTCCCGACAGTGGCTGTGAGGGGACCCCACAGTGACGCTGAGCCCCCAGAGAGGCGCGGGAGCAATTCACGCCGCCCACCGCTGTCTTCTGATGTGGCAGCTGCAGCAAGATTTTTTTACTTGCTGTTTGGGTTCTTGCTAATTATAAGACGGGAGCCACCCATTTTTTCATATTAATTAGATCTTTTAGACGTGAGTTCTAAGAATAAGAGACACGGATTTCCTTTTGCACATCACTTACCATTTCCCCCCGTAGTTCTCGGACAGAATGGCGATCATTCTCTCTACAGAGCCCAAAACGGCCCGATGGATGATCACGGGGCTCTTCTTATCGTCCCCTTCCTTGCTGAGAAAATAAAAATTACACATGGAAGTCTTTGCTTAAGATTCAGGAAGGACTTTATTTCTTACTTCAAAGAGTTATTTTCCCAAACTATGTAAAGCGATGGGTTCCTCTTAAATTTTTAAGCATACCATGTGATCTTTATTAGAAATAAATTTTTCTGCCCCGGCCGGGTAGCTCAGTCGGTTGGAGTGTCGTCCCAATACACTAAGGCTGTGGGTTCGATCCCCGGTCAGGGCACATACAAGAATCAACCAATCCTGGCTGGTGTAGCTCAGTGGATTGAGCGCGGGCTGGGAACTAGAGGGTCCCGGTTCGATTCCCAGTCAGGGCACATGCCTGGGTTGCGGGCCAGGTCCCCATGAGGGCCATGTGAGAGGCAACCATACATTGCTGTTTCTCTCCCTCTCTTTTTCCCTCCCTTCCCTTCTCTCTAAAAATAAATAAAAATAAAATCTTTAAAAAAAAAAAGAATCAACCAATGATGCATCCATAAGTGGGACAACGAATCATCGTTTCTTTGTTTCTGTTTCTCTCCCTTTTACTCCCTCTTCTATCTCTCTCTCTCTCCACCATCAATCAATTTTTAAAAAAAAATTTTAAAGAAATAAAGTTTCCTCCTAATTATAATATCTTTTATAAACGAGGAAAAAGCAAGGTCTCACCGAGACCCAGGTCTTGATTTCTATGTATCATCCTCCCATGTTGCCTGTATTGAGGTTTTCAGTCCTAAAAACGCCATTTCTCACTGGAGAAATGGCTGACTCAAAAGCTGGGCCAGGGAAAAATGCAAATGAGCCTGAAGCGCCTCGCAGGGCCAGTGACCAGAGGCATGCTCGTTTTTTCTTTAACTAAAGAAAGAGAGAGGATGGGCCTATAAGAGGGACAGAGGAGCCAACGCCAAAGAACTGCCAATGGCAGCGGCTGGCATGATCTGGGCGAGAAAACCTTTAAGATGTCCCATTGTAGTATAACCCAAAGTATAAAATGAATATTCGCAAGTCTACACTGTCAGAGATAAACAACGGAAAACAGACAAACGAAGAGGAAGCAGACCTTCCTTCCGGAATTCCAGACAGCACGTGTAGGGAGACGCTCCTTCTCCTGACAGCACCAGCCCCTCCGAGAAACAGGACGGAGGGGGTCACTTCCCAACTCATTTCACGAGGCCAGCACCCCCAGACACTAAAACCGGACAAAGACAAGGAAACTACACACTGATAGATACCCCGCGCGAACACCCAGAGTTCCCGACCAGCTGGGAGGAGACCGAACCCAGGATGCATCAGAGCGACGCGCGGCCAGGGGGAGGCGCAGTGCCTCCAGCAGTGCGAGGCGCAACATTCTCAGCGTATCCACCCGATGCTCAGGCTCAAGAAGGTACCACATGGTCATATCCACTGATGCGGTAAAGGAACGCGACAACATTCAACACCCGTTCGTGATTCAAAAACCCTCAGAAACCCCGGGATAGAGAAGGACTTCCTCCACTCGATACACGGACCTGCACAAAGACCCGCAGGTGACACTGTACTCACGGGGGACCTGTTGTCCTGAGACCGAGAACAAGGGAAACATGTCCGCTCTCATCAGCTCCTTCGACATGGCACGGGAAGCTCTAGCCAGTGCCGCAGGCGAGAGCAGGCAAAAAAGGGCATACAGACAAGAAGGAAACAACCCGATTTGCAGATGGCTTAATTGTCTACATAGAAAATCCTCAAAATTTTATAAGGACAAAAAAAAAAAAAAAAAAACCCTCCTAGGAACTAGTAAGTTCAGCAGAGCCTCAGGATGCAACGCCAACACACAAAAATCGGTCATGCGTCTCAATAGTAGCAAGGAACGCATGAATGCCAAAGTTCAAAATACTGTACCGCTGACGGCTGCTCCCGCCAAATGAAATGCTTAGGTGTAAACCTAATGAGACATGTACAGGACTGGCATATTGAGATCTATAAAAACTGATTAAAGAAATACAAGAGGCTCGTGGATTAGAAGACATAAATATAGTTAAATAAAATCTTTCCAAATTGACCTCTAGTTTCAATTAAATGCCAATAAAAATTCCCACCAGGAATTTTTGTAGATCTGTTAAAAGCAAAAGAATAAGATGAACCTAAACAATTCTGTAAAAGAACAAAGGATTCATATCATCTCATTTTAAGGCTGACTAAAGCTATAGTATTCAAAACAGCACGGTACCCTACAAAAGGACAATCAATGGGTCAGTGGAACAGAACTGAAAATCTACAAAGAGACCCACAGAAATATTGATCGATTTTTGATAAGGGTGCAGTGGCAAGTTGATGGAGAAGGGCCGCCCTCTACAACAAATGATTAGACATAGAACAGTCAGACATCTTGATGTCACCAATGAACTCTGACCTAAACTTCTCCTCTTCGACACAAATTAACTCAAAACGGATCTCAGATGGAAATGCAAAGCTTAATACTAGGAATCGTCTAAGATAAAGCACAGAAGAAACCTTCATTACCTGTGCTTAGGCAAAGTGTTTGTCGTCAGGAGCCAAAACCATGATCCACTCAAGAAAAGCTATATAAATTAGACATCATTGAAATAAAAAACGCGAGATTCAAGGGAAAGTTAAGGCACCATTAAAAAAAGGAAAAAACAAAAGAAGCCACAAATCAGGAGATATCTGCAAATCAAGTATACATTGGAGGGCTTACAGGTAGAATATACGAAGGCCCCTCAAAACCCGAGCGCGACAGAGTCAGGACGAGCGCCCCGTCACTCACCTCACGTAGGTGAGGTTAAAGCGGATGGGCAGTTGGAAGTCCAGCTGGATGGTAGCGCACTGATGCGACCTGCCCAGAGCGTCCTTGATGTTTATATCGATCTGCAAGTGAAACGGTGTTTGCTTAGACACGGTTTCCGTTTGTCTTTCAAACTGTGCCCTGTTTGAAGCGCTTCCCTCCTTACTTTAGGGCCGTAGAAGGCTCCATCTCCGGGGTTCACCTTCCAGGGCCTCCCGAAGTCCACCAGGCTCTTCTGCAGCTGCTGTTTTTCAAAACAGAGGAGAACGTTGACGACATCTGCAGCTGCCCTGTGCGTTTTACCCTTTTCGTGGAAAAGGAGGCTCTGGCACGTCTCAATTACATTCTGTTTTAGTTCCACGTGCAGTCTTTGAGCATCTCGGGCATTCAATGAGCTACTGAGTAGCGACTACGCAAAGATGATTAGGTTGGTACTGGTTTTCAGGAAACACACACCGTGTGTTTGGTGGGAAAAGAAGGTAATTTACTAAACTGCTCCCGAGGGACGCTCCGGCCCTGGGCCCAGGCAGGCACCGTCTGCCCGACACACGGACACACTTCTCGGCTCCCATCTCCTGGTGACAGTTCCCAAGCAGCTCTTGTAGGTGCCCCCCCGACCCCCAACATGAAAGGCACGGAGTACTTGATCTTGCTGCCGCCCCTGCTCTGCGTTAGGCGGATGAGCAGGCCGAGGGGGCGCCTCCTCTGCCTCTGCTCACGGAGCTGGGGTGCGGGATCGATAGGGTGCAGGGGCAGGAGGCCTGCTACAGTCTTCAGCCTGAGCCACACAGGGTTTCAGTGAAGCTGCACGGAGATGCTCAAGCCCGCGGGTGGCCGGTGTACATGGAAGTGTTCATAATAAAAGGGTCTTTGAATCTGCCGCGACCCCTTGTGAATACAGATTCTTTGGGACGCACATCCCCGGCCAGAGCACTGCCGAACACCACCCAAATCCCCGCCGTCACCAGATACCCTGATGCCCGTGAAGGGGCTGACATCTGGGAGTACAGTGCCCGACTGGAAGCCCAACAGCGGTGGTGCCTCGGGCGGAGAGGTACGGAGCGAGCTGACTCCTGGGGTCCCAGGGACCTCAGTCAGAGTGGGCCGGGAGCTGGCGCTGGCTGGGGGCCCGGGGAAGCGGCTTCCCCCCGACTAAGGACCAGCGAAGGCCACCACCGTGGATGCACTTCCTCCCTTTAGTCTGTCTTTGAAAGAACAAGAGACACACGCACGTGTTCGCAGGGAAAATGAGCCACGGAGAGAATGTGGGGGCTCTCAGGAATTAAAGGCCCCACAGGGGCCAGGCGTGGGGGAAGAGCATAAGGCAGAGGTCGCTGCTTGTCATGGGGCCTCTGAGGACACAGGGACAGCAAGGCCCGACAGGGGCAGCCAGGGAAGGCTAAGGCGGCTCTTGGTTTAGGCCGGGGTCGGGGGGAGTAGGGGAGGCAGCAAGGGCGGGTGTGAGGGGAGCCTGAACCGCCCACTTGGCAGGCCTTGGCCGTGGACACCGCCTGGCACCTGGTGAAGGAGAGGTCAAGGGCCCGTTTCTCCCCTGCTGTCTGTCTGTCCTCCTTCCCCAGGCACAGCAAGGCTCTGGCCCCCAAGAGCACTGGAGGCCTCGGCTGTGTGTGAGCTGGGCTCAGACACGTCGTTTGCTTGGACTGGCGTGGCTATGGGGCTGTCGTATTGTCGGGGGTCTTGGTGAGTCATCACAGCTCTGCAAAGGTGGGCACGGGGGACGTTTGGGGTGGGGCTCACGGACGCAGCGCCAGGGAGCTGAGGGATTTACACTGGTCCCAGGGGGAGAGGACAGACCACAGCTGCTGAAGAAGGAGCCACAGTGTTTCTTTCTTTTTTTTTTTTTTTTAAGATTTTATTTATTTATTTTCAGAGAGAGGAGAAGGGAGGGAGAAAGAGCAATGTGTGGTTGCCTCTCACATGGCCCTCACCGGGGACCTGGCCTGCAACCCAGGCATGTGCCCCAACTGGGAATCGAACCGGGACCCTCTGGTTCCCAGCCCGCGCTCAATCCACTGAGCTACACCAGCCGGGCCATCAGAGTGTTTCTTTAAAAACGATGACACTGGTTATCCTCAGTGGCTGGCACCGAAAAGAGTGTAAGCAGCCCTGGCTGGTGTAGCTCAGTGGATTGAACACCAGTCTGCAAACCAAAGAGTTGCCAGTTCGGTTCCCAGTCAGGACACACACCTGGGTGGCGGGCCAGGTCCCCAGTAGGGGGCGCGCGAGAGGCAGCAATAGATGTTTCCTTTTCTTTCTCCCTTCCTTCCCCTTTCTACAAATGAAAAAATAAAATCTTAAAAAAAAAAAAGAGTATAAACACACCTTAATATAAACTTTAAAGTGTGAAACAAATGTACGGTACTGCTATGATCATCGTTATGAAGAGAACTGGGTAATAACCACATTCTACAGCCGGCACCTCCACCCCGGAACTTCCCATTTACAATTCCACTGCGACTTCACACAAGGTGGCCGCAGCCACTCGGGCGGTGTCCCTGGTCACAGAACTGGAGGGAAGCACTGTGTCCCGCCTACCTGTTCGGCCGCGTCCCACAGCGCCGTCTCTCCTAAGAAGTTCTCGGGCCTGGTGGACAAATGTAACTGAAAGGAGAAGCCAAAGGCGGAGTACACCGACTGCAGAAGCTGCAAGCAGCCCTTGATCTCCTCTTCGATCTGAAATAGGAGCCAAGGAAATATCTCAAATAGAACACCAAAGTAAATCCGTTATGGCATTTAAAAAAACCAAAGCACTTTGTATCAAATAGAAATAAAGCACGTTCTCATAGGGACACAGTTAACGACATGGTGTGGGCTGTCCATCCGTCCCTTCCTTGGACGTCCATGGAACGCGCACCACGTGCCAGGGGCCCCAGCCCAGTGCTGAATGGACAGGGAAGCAGACAAGGGCACCTCACCCTGACGGTGCCACGCTGAAGGGGGAGGGGCGCCTGCCCAGAGGAAGTGACAGCTGAGCTGCAGTGGGAGGACAGGGTGACGCCCTCCATGCGGAGGAAGGGCAGGCGCTCCGGGGCAGAGGCCATGCTGCTGAGTGTAAACGCTCAGGGGACAGGGAAGCCGCAGGGAGCTGCCACGGGCCGAGCCCTGTGTGATGGAAAAGGGGGACCCCAAGGGGAGGAGGGCAGGGGACCAGGCGGGAGGTGGGGGGAGTCAGAGAAAACTGCCTTCGGAGCCAGGGTAAAGCCTGCGCTTTTTAGCCTGAGAGCAATGGAAGAATCAGTGAAGGTTTTTTTTTTTGAAAGGAGACTAACAAGACCCAATTGGTCGTTTTGAAGTGTGGGAGATGGATTGGCAAGGGTAGGAGAGCGCCCGTTATGAAGCCAGTGGGATTTCAGGGGCGCGGTGATGGTGGCCTGAACCAGAGAGAAGCGTCGGAAATGCAGGGAATCGGACGCGTTTGCAGGACAGCTGTCCTTTCAGTGACTGATGGACAGCGATCACCCTCCTTAAGCCCCGTGCTGGATGCGGGGCACGCGGGAATGCATGAAATTATCCGAGTTAATCACAGGTCTAGGGAGAGCAATCAACAGGGCTTGTGATGAACTGGACCGGGGTGAAACGTGAAGGCCACGCGGGCGAGCCCGGTGCCCCAGCAGGAGGACGAAGCGGTGTGGGAAGCAAAAGAGGAGGCAACTCTGGAGGGCGCCGGCTTCCTTCCCTCGGCACGGGACGCTTGCATCACACAAGTCCTTTGCGCGTTCTGTTAGATTTCCACCTAAGTACCACGTTCATTTCGAGTGATTGTGAATGGTGCTGCGTTTTTAATTTCCTCATCCCTGCGTTCACTACTAGAAGAGGGAAGCACGGTTGGCTTCTGCCCGCAGACCTTGCGTCCTGAGACCTCGGAAACACATGCAGAAGGAACGGAAAGAACTGAAGGGGAAACAGACAGACCCACAGTGTAGGTGGAGACTTCACTGTCGCTCCCTCATCAACTGACGGGACAACCAGACAGAAAACCGGGGAGGAGACAGGCGAGCCCCGCACCCCCATCGACCGCCCGGGTCCCGCTGGCGTTTAAAAAACATTCTCTCTGGCCCTGGTTGGTGCAGCTCAGTGGGTTGAGCTCAAGCCTGCGAACCAAAGGGTTGCTGGTTCGATTCCCGGTCAGGGCACATGCCTGGGTTGCAGGCCAGGTCCCCAGTGGGGGGTGCGCGAGAGGCAACCACACATGGATGTTTCTCTCCCTCTCTTTCGACCTCCCTTCCCCTCTCCAAAAACAAATTAATTTAAAAAAAAAGAACACTCCGCCTGACAGCAGCAGAACACACACCTGTCTGAGTGCCCACAACACACACACACCAAGACGGGCTGTATCCTGGGCCACTAAAGAAGCCTCACCCACATTTTTAGAAGTTGAAGTCATACAAAGTATTTTTTCCTACCATGGTGGAATTAAACTAGAAATCAGTAACAGAAAGATAAGAGGAAAATATCCAAACACTTGGAAACTGAGCACACACTCCTAAATAAGCCACGGGTTCAGGAGGACATCGGAAGAGAAACTGAAGAAAAAACACACCGAGCAGAGTGATAATAAGACCACAGCACATTAAAAGTTACGGAGCAAAAGCAGCGCCAGACGGGAAACGCACAGCGTGAGCGTGCGTGCTGTAAAGAGGAGAAGTCTCAAGTCAGTGATCTAGGCTCTCACCTCACAATCGGGGGGGGGGAAGGCAAAATAAACCCCAAACAATAAAAAATATGTAAATACCTCCAAAGAAGCTGTCCATTTCATCTAAGTCATTAAATGCACTGGCACGAAGCTGTTCACAGAATTGGCTTCTTATCCTTTTCATGTTTATAGATTCTGTGGTGATTTCCCTTCCCTCATTCCTCATATTTTTAATTTGCGTCTTTTTTCTCTGATCGGTCTGATTAAAGGTTTATGGATTTTATTGGTCTCAGAGAACCCATCTGTGCTTTTTACTGACATTTTGTATTATTTTTCTTTTTGTGATTTCATTATTTCTGGTGTTATTATTTTCTCCCTTCTGCTTACCACTAATGTAACTAGCTCTTCTCTTTTTAGTTCATTACGTGGGAGCTTAAGTGCTGATCTGGGACGCTCCTCTGTCCTGATGCGGGAACTCGGTGCCACGCACGGCCCCGCAGTGCCGCGCTGATGACACGCACCGGTCTGCACGCGCTGCCTTCCCTCCCCTTCATCTGGGATGTAGTGTTTCCCAGCTTCCCTTTTGATTTCTTCTTGGACACACGGATTCTTTAGAAGTGTGTTATTGACTCACCAAATATTTGGGGATTTTCCAGATCACTTCCTATTACTGACTTTTTTTTTTTTTTTTAAGATTTTATTTATGTATTTTCAGAGAGAGGAGAAGGGAGGGAGAAAGAACAATGTATGGTTGCCTCTCACATGGCCCTCACTGGGGACCTGGCCCGCAACCCAGGCATGTGCCCCGACTGGGAATCGAACCGGGACCCTCTGGTTCCCAGCCCGCGCTCAATCCACTGAGCTACACCAGCCGGGCCCTGTTACTGACTTCTAATTGAATTCCACTGTGGCCAGAAAACCCATTTTGCACGCACTGAATCCTTTTAAATTTATTCAGCCTGTGTCATGGCCCAGAATCGGGTCTACCTTGGGAATCACTCGCTGTGCACTTTCAAAGGGTGTGCTCTGTGATTGGTGGGAGCGCTCTATAAATGCTGTTTACGTCAAATTGTGGGATAGTGGCCCTTCGCGTGACAATTTTAATTTGGATTAACGTGAAAACCTACAAAGAGTGACGTCTAACTTCTATGCAATGTTGAAAAACAGAAACGTCCAAAGTTCTACCAAATCCCCTGAGATATTAGACGTAATGTGTGTAAGTTAATAAAACTGGAGGAAGCTTATAAGAAAAACGATAATAAACTTCATGCGAAGAGAGGACTGATCTCTGGATCCGAATTTGAGAAAGACGGAATGTCAGAGCTGAACGAGGCCTCGGAGACTAGACCAAACGTCTTATTTCACAGCCACTCTGAAAGACTGAGAGACACTACAGGACTCGGAGGCCACAGCAAGACGCGGAATCCGTGCCGACCAGCGCGGTCCGGCTGTTTACCTGCTCCGCCATGCAGAAGATGTGTGCGTCATCCTGCTGAAAGCGTCTGACTCGGGTCAAGCCACTTAGAGTTCCCGACGGCTCGTTTCTGTGAAGAACTCCGAAATCGGCAAACCTAACGGGCATTTCCCTCCAAGACCGCGGACGATGGGCAAACATGAGGCTAGAGAAGGGGCGATAAACACACAGCTTTCACTTAGCATGGGAAGGATTAAGGAACTATCTAAACATTAACAAACTACAATTACACCTCAAGATTTGTAAACACTTTACCCTGCTTCTTAGATCACAAGTTTTAAGAACGTTTCTTCTCTTACGAATTACTGAATCTTGAATTTGCATCACTACGGTGTCCTAAGGACCAGAAATCCCTGTCCCCATCCCCCCGGTGAATCTCCACTTACCCTTTACAATTCATATCAAAGGCTACTTCGTGAGTGACGCCTTCCCCAGACGGGGCTGGCTAGCCTTCCCCCAAGCTCCAAGAGCACCTGGAACGGGCCACTATTTTGACACCGGTCTCACTTTTTAAAAACTGGCTCTCTGTATCTCTGTCCCTGCCCCGCTCTGCTCACTGAGGAAGTGGGCTGCCTTAATCCCCTCTGTGGGTCTAGCACCAAGCACTGTGAGCGCTGGCCTAATGCTCTCTGTCAAGTTCAAGGCCTCTCTTCTACAGAAAGCACTCCGGGGGCTCCTGCGCCCCCTCCCCACTAAGCCACTGATGTCTGACTTTTTTATTCAGAGGTGTAAAAATACAAAGTTATATTCTCTTCTTCCACTCAGCCTTTCTCATAATTAGAGCTGAAATCGCAGGCTACAGCTTCAAATGGTACCTCGTGGGAAACTGAGCTAAGATGTTGTTAATGCAAGTGTTTTAGAGGATGCAAAGCGCTAGGCAGACCTGCACAGAGCTGAGCTTCTTCCAGCATTTACTGAAAGGGGCAAAGTCTTCTTCACTGTCCAGAGGTCTGTTTTAATAGGTACCTTCTACAGTCAACTTACTTGGAACTATGGATGTTGATGATGCAAAACTGTCACTGAGGTTTTTATTTTTGGGGGGTGGAGAATTGTCTGTTCACTTCCAGTTGAAAAACAAGCTTGTCTGACAAGTTTAATTTGCATACCAACTTTATGACAATTACATCCTCGCATAGAGTCTAAGACAACACTGATTGAAAGATGTGCCATTACTTTATGGACCACTAAGAATAAAAATAACCCATTCATTGCCCTGGCTGGTGTGGCTCAGTGGATTGAGCACCGGCACAGAAACCAAAGGGTTGCCGGTTCGATTCCCAGTCAGGGCACATGCCTGGGTTGCAGGCCAGGTCTCCAGTGGGGGGTACATGAGAGGCAACCACACAGTGATGTTTCTCTCCCTCTCTTTCTCCCTTACCCACTCTATAAAAATAAGTAAATAAAATATAAAAAAAAAATAACCCATTCATTACATTACAACATAGTGCTAAGATGCCCCAATTGTAGGTGCATCTCAATTTCAAAGATGTTGAAATGTAGGAGGAAAAGTTATCTTAGAATCAATGAAACCCAGTTGCCCATTCATTACGACCTCGCTGGTCTCATTATAATCAATCCAAACAACATATAGGAACAAAATGTTTGGCAAATGTGTGTATCTGAAGTGTGTTATGACTATGAAAAGAAATACTATAATAATTTATAAAAATTCATACATAGCCCTGGCTGGGGTGGCACAGTGGATTGAGCGCTGGACTGCAAACCAATGGGACACCAGTTTGATTCCCAGTCAGGGCACATGCCCGGGTTGTGGGCCAGGTCCCCAGTAGGGGGCGCACGAGGGGCAACCACACATTAATGTTTCTCTCCCTCTCTTTCTCCTTCTCTTCCCCTCTCTAAAAATAAATAAGTAAATAATCTTAAAAAAAAAACAGAAAAAGATTGGTACATAATATTATCTCTAAGAAGCACAAAGAATTAAATGGTTTCCAGTTGACACTGCACAACTGCCAAAGATCAGTCATTTCTTTTTTTTTTTTAATATTTTATTCATTTATTTTCAGAGAGAGTGGAAAGGGAGGAAGAAATAGAGGGACAGAAACATACATGTGTGCTTGCCTCTCCTTCACCCCCTACTGGGACTTGGCCCGCAACCCAGGCACGTGCCCTGACTGGGAATTGAACCAGCAACCCTTTGGTTCACAGGCCGACGCTCAATCCACTGAGCCACACCAGCCGGGGCAGATCAGTCATTTCTTAAACAGTTAAACTCATTCTCCAGAGTGACACAACTTGGCAAAGGTGACTAGTAACCCATACCCTTCAGGTTAAAGGAACCGCTTAACTCCCAAAACCAAACCCGTGACAACACGGAAAGCTCCCTGTGACGAAGTGAGCCCCGCGCTCCTGTGCAAAGGCCTGCGTGTTGCCCAGTGCTCACCAGTGCCCCGGGCAGTTCATGGGCTTCAGGGCGAAGGTGTCTTTCTCCACGTCAAAGGCGAACATGTTCTCGCTGTAATGCTGCCAGTGGCCCGAGGCTTCCCAGAGCCGGCTGCTGTACACGCTGGGCGACAGCACCTCCGTGAAGTGACAGCGGTGATACTCCTCCTGCAAGAGGATGCACCTGAAGTCCATCGCACCCGCAGGGCCGACCGCAGAGCCGGGCCAGGTCGCGCCGTGAGCCGGTGTTTTCAACTCAGGGCGACCTTGTGTCCTTTCAGGACGAATGTGCCCTCAGCTTCAGGTGCGGTACTTCCAGCATCGCGAAAGAAGGATTAATGCATGCTCAGTAGAGTTTTCACGTTAAGTATATTTATTCTATAGTGTGCAACGGTACACAGTACAGAATGCTTGAATTCTGTGAAAACTAGTAATCGAGGTATTTATAAAAGCCTAAGTCTAGAGGGCCAAAGAGAAAGCAGAGGAGAGGACGGTGACACACTCTGGAACCCGGAGAGTAGAACCGCCGCCTCGGCAGACCTGGGAAAGCTGGGACGGAAGGGGCGGACCCGGGACAGGCCCCCTCCGGCCGGCAGAGCTTCTGGGGCCCCCGTTGTGAAGGCATCGGCCCTGTCTTCTATTTTTTTAGTGTTTTCACTGGAAATTTCATTGCCGTTCTGATACCCAGTACTAAGTATGTCTTTGGCTTTTTCTCTCTGGAAACTTTTAGAAGATTTTCTTTATCTCTAAAGCTTTAGAATCTCCCGATAATATACCTTGGTGCCCAAGGAAAGAATGCTTTCACAAACAATTAAAAAAAAAAAACAGACATACCTCTGATGGAAGCTGAGCCCATTTGGGGATGGGGACCCCTATGCTACCGAACCGACAGGCAGAGAACGCCTTACTCCCCTGGCCGGGATGACTGACCCCAGGCGCGGGGCAGACGGAGCACCGGTGCAGTGGAGTGAGGAGGACTCCGTCCGCAATGTGCGGGGAGCCTCGGGCATTTCTATGGGCAACGACGGTCAGAGGAGAAGCCTCGCAACCCCCGCCGGGCAGGATCACTGAGAACTCGGATCCTCTGGGAAGAAGGTGTAGGTCACCCACTATGAGGGGTTGAATTGTAACCTCCCCAAAAAGATCCGCTGCAGTCCTAGCCCGCAGGACCTCAGAATGGGGCCTTCCTTGGAAACAGAGGCTTTGGCGAGTGACCGAGTTAACAGGGGTCGTGAGATGGGTCTCGCTCCAACCGGACTGGTGTCCTTACAGAAAGAGGGAATTTGGAGAGACAGACAGACAGACGACACGTGGAGGAAAGAGGACATGAAGACACGCGGGGAGAAGGCCGTGTGAAGGCAGGAGCCTGCAGCGAGGCCCGGACAGGCCAGGGAACACCGACAACAGCTGACCAGCTGATCCCCTCCCCGGTATCAGACGGCGCGCGGCTCTGCCGGCCCCTTCATTCCCCACGGCTGGCCTCTAGAACTGGGAAACGACACCTCCCCGGGGTGCAGGGCCACTCCGCTTATGGCACTTTGTCAGACACCCCGGGAAACTAAGACCCGCCGAGGAAAGGCCTGCCCGTCCGAGGTGCCGGCAGGGAAAGGGGCACGTGGAGCGGGTGGCGGGAGGCCGCGGCGCTGACTGACCTCCCCGCACCCTTCACACGGGCTGGGACCGGACCCGCTGCGGTCGATGTCCACCCCTGCCTGCTTAGGCGGAGGGCACGGTGGCGGCTAATGTCACAATTTAGGCTTTCGATGGCACTGAGCTGACCTCACCCCACACGGTGACACGCTGGCTGACGGGACTTTGAGGTGAACAAATGTCTTCCTCCAAGCAAAGGACGAAAGTTGACTCTGAGCAACCAAAGGGGTGGGCACTCCGCGCTGGTCACTCTCATGGCCACCCCTGTCCTGCCCTGTCCTGCCCCACTTTTCTCTCCTGTGCCCTGCGCTCTGTCCCCACAGGATGACTTCTAGGGAACACATCGCCAGGCTTACCTGCCTCCTGACTTCCGGCTGAGCGTGACCAATGAAAGGTTCCGAAAGCACCCGGAGCGTGGGGGGAGAGAGAAGCCAGGATATTTACTCCCCTCTCCCCCTCCGTCCCCACTTGGGTTCGTTCTGTCCTGGGCTGCGAGCTCGTTCCAGCTTCTGCTGGGTGGCCTCTCCCATGGCTCTGAATTCTCCCTGGGTTCGGGTAACAGGTTCCTTCTCACCTCCTCCAGCTGAGGGGGAGGGAAACCTGCGCTGGTAACCCCTGGGGACACCACCGTCCCCTGGGAGTGACCCTAACCAGCCCGCGCGTCTGTAAATACTTCCTTCAGCAGACGCTCTGCAGTTAAACCCTGGGGCTCGCCTGCCGGGACCATCCCTGCACAGAAGGTCAAGGTCTGGCGATCCTATATGTCTGCGAAGACGGGCTCGGTTTGGAAATGCACTGAATCCAAAGCTGTGGGAGCGGGAGGAGAACATTCTCCAAGTGGGTCAGGAGTGGAACGGCGAGGGGAGCTACGGGCCTGTGCGCCCCACGGCCCCAGCCGGGCATCAGTGCGTCGGGCAGACCGGATTCCAGCCACTGAAACGGTATGGCCAGGAGTCTTCCCGAGGAGCCCTCCCGCACCGCCAGCGGGAACAGGAAATAACGGTCCCTTTAGACAGCTGGCAGTTTCTTAGAAACTCAAGTTTACCCTGTGACCCTGAAATCATATTCCTCGGTATTTACCCGAGTAAAACGAAAGCTGATGTTCACACAGAAACCCCGTGCTGAGAACACCGAGAGAGCCACTCAGAGGTGCGCGGGGCCGCATCCTCCAAGAAGAGAAGACGACTCCAAGGGCGGAACCAGAGTCCAGGGAGAACAGAACCGAGCCCTAACCGTCCTGCCTGTTCTGACCTCAGAGCGTCTCTAGTTATTTTTATATAGAACACCTCGCATACTAATAACAAACGACCACATATGGGAAGAGGCAAGACCATAGAAGAGAAAACCAAGGAAAAAACCGTTCAAGTCCCTATAACGCTTGTGTGTGTGTGTGTGTGTGTGTGTCACACAGAAAGGCCGATTTTCTCAGACAAGGGTATCTGGGAGTTCAAAATCTCACCTCTGTCTGCCAAGCATTCCCATTGCAAGGCTCGGGGCCCCGCCCTGCCTACCTGTGCCCTTACCTTAGTGTAAGACCTTGGGGGCGGTGCCCTTAAGTGGCCGCACACCTTTGCAGCTCATACGGTCAGACCCTGGGGCTGACCGCCAGCCATGTCTGTCCTGCGTCTACGAGAGAGAAGAGATTCCTTTCAGGCCGCCCACGGGGGCCTTCTGCTCACTCTCTGCACACTCCGCCCCCCACGTAGACTTCAAGGTGCCGGGGGCTGTGCCGATTTTCCAGCGGAGACACTGCATCGTCACCACCCGCTCAAGTCTCCCCGCTCTGCTCTCTGCTCTGCTGTGGCTTCACACTGGCCAGTCCTATGCAAGATACAGCGGCCAGGGGGGCAAGTCCACAGAGCACAGCTTCCTGGGGCGTCGCACGAGAGAAGAAGGGGAAGAAAAGGAGACGGGGGCCTCAGAGAGTAACCAGCACGTACCACTGGCTGTTTTTCAGGAGGTTCTTGAGGAAAGTGCTTCCCCGGATGAGAGGGAAACGCAAGGAGGAGCGATCGGGGAAGAAGAGAATCAGCACAGAAGAGAGATGGGGGAGAAGCCAGGATGATGATGAAAAGAAGCCTTGAGACGTAATTCTGAAGTGAGAAGATCAAGTTTGGAGGAAAAAAACTTACTGAGAGATTACCCAAATCACCAGAATACGCCGCAAGGCGTTTCAGGAGTCCCGATAGGAAGGTGAGGATGTATTAGAGACAGGCACTTAGAAAACGGGGTCCCTGGAAATATTAGGTGCTCACTGATTGTAAGGCAAGAGGAGCACAAGAAAGGAAATGTAGCCTTGACCAGTGCGGCTCAGGGGGCTGGGCGTGATCTCACAAACTAAGAGGTCACAGGTTCGATTCCCAATCAGGGCACATGCCTAGGTTGTGGGTTTGGTCCCCGGTCAGGGTGCATGTGACAGGTAATCAATCGATCAATGTTTCCCTCTCACACTGACGTTTCTCTCCCTCTCTTTTTCCCTCCCTTCCCCTCTCTCTAAAAATAAATAAATAAAGTAGTTTTTAAAAAAGAAAGGAAATGTCACCCTAATAGTCCACACAGGTCACGTCTGAACAGTATACACAGCACACAGTCCTACCAGAGACTGTCTAATCGATGAACTTGGCCTACATACAGGCTAGTATTTTCAGAACATCTTCTCACTCTTTGCTCTGGGGCTGCCGAACCACAGACAGTGGCGGAGCACCAGTGACCCACGGAGCACATTCTGAGAAGCGATGCTTCACAGGTCAGCACCCTGTGCCGGACAGGAGCCCCCTCCTTTCTTCCCTTTCACAAGGGGCCCCGCCCCGGATCTAATGCTTACCTCTGTACTGTGCGTGCTCCAGAGACTTACATGCGCGACAGAGGCATTTCATAAAATCCAAGAATGCATTTACTTTATGGAAAATACAATTTATCTCAATGTTTGTATTAGAAGACACAGTCCGGTATTTCTCTTTTAGGCTCAAAATCCTTAATGTTACTAAAATAAAATTCACGGACATGCTCGACCATTTTACTACGACAGAAAACAGTGAAATGCAAAATGTACTTGAGTAAGAATAAAATCCTTCAGCAATTAACTTACGCGTATGAAATCCATGAGTGTATTATAAATGAAGGCTCCTCTGGGCAGGAAAAAACAGCTTCCGGGACTCAGATCATGGAAAAAGAAAAGTTCCTGATCCTAGAATAAAACAATAACTGCATTTCAAATTTCACTGTCGGTGCTTAATATTTACTGTACACTTGATATGCTACAAGTAAAATGTATACTCAGCTATCATTTCCATTTTCTAGTAATTGATGTTCCCTCAATACTTCTATCTAACTATACATAATAGCACGTGGAAAGTTACAATCTGTATTTATGGCCACCACGCTTTGCACTTAGCTTTTTTTTGTTTAAGATTTTATTTATTTATTTTTAGACAGAGAAGGGAAGAAGAGAGGGAGAGAAACATCAGTGTGTGGCTGCCTACTGGGGACCTGGCCTGCAACCCACGCGTGTGCCCCGACTGGGAATCAAACCAGCGATGCTTTGGTTCACAGGCCTGCGCTCAATTGACTGAGCTATACCAGCCGGGGCTGCACTTAAGCTTTTCTTTCCCCTTGTATTCACTGCTACTTTCCTCCTTGGCATCTTGGAGGATGGGTCTCCTGGGGGGAAAACATTAAAAACAGGTGAGAAACGTCCGATGCTGGAGGAAGACTCTCGGTGTTGGTGACCATCATCATGACCAACCCCCACAAGCTGAGAGCCCAGCCCACGCGGCCACCATGTCCAGCGTCTTCCTCTCATCCGTCAGGCAGGCTGCTCAGCAAGACACGGGCATGTGGAATTCTGCAAGGCAGCGCCGGCCCGTCACAGAACACAGCTCAGCAGTGGCTGGACTGAGGTTAAAACCCAGGTCTTCCTGCTTTCAAATTTCATTCTTTCTTTCTGCTTTGCTTCCCAAATACACAGCATGTTCTCAAAGTATGCACAGGTTTCGAAAAACAATGTTATTTGCCCTGGCTGGGGTGGCTCAGTGGATTGAGTGCCAGCCTGTGAACCAAAGGGTCGCTGGTTCGATTCCCAGTCAGGGCGCATGCCTGGATTATGGGCCAGGTGTCCAGTAGGGGGCGCGACAGAGGCAACCACATGTTGATGTTTCTCTCCCCCTCTTCCTCCCTCCCTTCCCCTCTCTAAAAATAAATAAATAAAACCGTTTAAAGATGTTATTTTTTATATCATGATACAAATGAGAGAAGGGGATAATGTTTTAAGTCTGATAACAGATACAGGAAGGAAAGAGGTTAGAAGGCGTTGGGGTGTTAGCAGGAAAGAACTCAACAGCAAACTCTGAGTGCCAGCAATATAGAAGATGGGAGAAGAAATATTACTTTTCAAACCATTTAGTTTGGAGACATCATCGTAAGCCAACAAAGGCATGCGGCATCTCAGCGGGGATTGGGACGCCCGGCCTACCTTCCCGATTTTCCTGTGATCTCGGCTCTTGGCTTCCTCTTGCAACTTTTCCCAGGCTTTCATCCTCTTGTTATCGGGAAAGGAAATCCCATAGATCCTCTGCAGGGTTTCCATCTCAGGGTTGCCCTCCCAGTACGTGGAGGAATTCTAAACATCAAACCACATCGCACTGAGCATATCTGACCTTTGGTTATCCATCAAATCCGTCTTAAATATGGTCATATTTTCCAACACAGCATCAACACAGCTTCCTTAACGGTGACTTTTTACGTGCAGGAAAGGATCCTGAACTGGTTCTAATGAGTCCTTCCCAGGCCAAATCCAGCGGTCACTTACGGAAAGAGTCTGCCATGGGTTCTCGGAAAGAAAAGTGAGAGATGGTGGAAAGAAGGGAGAGCTACGCTCTAGCTGTGCCGGCCATGAGGGGAGCAGCAGAGGAAGAACAGACGGGAAATGAAGCTCAGCCGTGCAGGGCTGCGGCTCATGGTTAGCGACTGAGCTGCCATCGGCGCTTGGGTACGTGGGAGACCGTCAAGGTCAGGACTACAAGTCGGCCTCATGCCTCTTGATGCCCAGCGCCATGTCCTCTCCGTTCTGCCACCATGTCCCCTTTGGCTTTGGCCTTTTTCCTACAGTGCACATTCTACAAGCAGATAAATGCTCATGCTCACATTAGGGCGATTCGAGAAACCTGCAGTATCACTAAATAGCAAATGAAAAAGAAATGCACTGTGACACTTACAGTCAGATTAAATGATAATCAAAAGCTCTATGTGCCCTGGCTCAGTGAATTGAGTGCTGGCCTGTGAACCAAGGGGTCGTCAGTTCAATTCCTAGTCAGGGCACATGTCAGGGCTGTGGCCCAGGTCCCCAGTAGGGGGCGCGTGAGAGGCAACTACCCACTGATGTTTTGTTCCCTCTCTTTCTCCCTGCCTTCCCCTCTCCCTGGAAATAAACTGGATAAAATCCTGTTTAAAAAGTTATACATAGCCCTGGCTGGTGTAGCTCAGTGGATTGGGAACCAAAGGGTCCTGGTTCGATTCCCAGTCAGAGCACATGCCTGGGTTGCAAGCCAGGTCCCCAGTGAGGGCCATGAGAGAGGCAACCACACATTGCTGATTGCTGTTTCTCTCCCTCTCTGTCTCACTCCCTTCCCTCTCTCTAAAAATAAATAAATAAAATCTTAAAAAAAAAAAGTTATACATAACGTCCTAATTACCAAAATTCTTTAAAAAAATTACTTTAGGAGCCCACATAAAATTCAGATAATAAAGTGCTTTTTAAAATAGCATAATGTTCACGTTATAAAAGATATGATTGAAATTCCTAATCATTCAGTTCACGTTAAGGTTGCTATATTAAAAGTAGTAAGTCCTTACCTTGAAAAGTTTGATGGCTTTAATTTTCCCAGTGTGCCTCACGTGGGGGCCTTTGCAGAGGTCGATGAGAGAGCCGCACCTGGAACGGAGCAGTGAAGACGTGCCCACACGGTTACGGGTTTTCGGATCATGCTTTATGAACCGTGTTCTCGTACGTCTTAGTGAAGGGTTTCACCTGAGTGTCTATTGTGGGGTAATTTTTCATTTAGGGGCAGTTTAAATTAAGTTTTAATTTACGGGAGAGGAAACAGATAATTCATCTAGCCTCAGATTTCAGTCTTCCCCCTTTGCCCGAATTCAAAAGCTACCGATTCTTCTGGGAAAATAAAACCATACAGAGACACCACGCTGAACTGTGACAACCCAACACTCTTAAAAGCCGCCCACTGTTGCACAACCAAAAATCCATTTCCCTGCTCTACGCTCACTTCCAAACCCAAAGTCATCCGAAATGTACACAAAACGCATCGACTCGACACCTCGCCTTACGGACACACTTCGCTAAACCCACAACGCGAGAGTGAACCCCAGCGTGAACCCCGGACTCTGCTCACGGCAGCAACCACACGGCCAGAGCTCCCAGGAGTGGGAGGGCGAACCCCTAAGGCAGCTGAAAAAGCGGATGAATGGAAAGAGGCTCAGGAGCCCAGAGTTCACCGGAGCCCAGCCACGTGGTGCTGCGGCTTTCACTGGCCCCCTTGTGCCATTGCTTTGTCTTTGCTTCCTATCACTTCCTGTTTGTTTCACCCTAAAAATCCGGCCACTGCAGGAAGGCTGATGCTTTAGGCGCCCCGCGGTGGGGTAAGTGAGTATGGCAAGAGGCAGAGAGTCCCTGCGTGGGGAGGCGGCCCCTACCGGCTCCCACTGCCACCTCAGTGAGAACGTGGGGGGCTAAAACAGGAAGTCTTTCCCTAACAGCCCCCCAAAATGTAAGGCACTGGCTGAACACTGTCTCGCTCACCCACAGAGAAAAGATGCTGTGTTACGGCTAACACTCAGAAAACAGAGACTTCCGCCAAGATGCCGG
>PVJI01019603.1:0-30712 GCA_004026765.1 Micronycteris hirsuta | reverse complement strand
GACCTTACAGGCAAGAAGGGGCTGGAGAGAAGTATTCCAAGTCATGAAAGGCAAGGACCTACATCCAAGAATACTCTATCCAGCAAAGCTATCATTTAGAATGGAAGGGCAGATAAAGTGCTTCTCAGATAAGGTCAAGTTCAAGGAGTTCATCATCACCCAGCCTTTATTGTATGAAATGTTAAAGGGATTTATATAAGGTATGGAGGAACATCAACAGGGGAGTGATAGGGGGAGAAGGGGGGAAAGGGGCACAGAATAAGTAGCATAAATGGTAGGTAGAAAACAGACAGGGGGAGGTTAAGAATAGTATAGGAAATACAGAAGCAAAAGAACTTATGTGTATGACCCATGGACAAAAACTGAAGGGTGGGGAAAGGGGGGTTAAGAGGGTGGAGGGGAAAAGGGGGGAAAATGGGACAACTGTAATAGCATAATCAATAAAATATATTTTTTAAAAAATTAAAAAAAAAGAAATAGAATTAATTTTTATGCTGACTTTGTATCTTGCAAATGTGCTAAGCTCTCCAAATAATTCTGATCCTGATGCTGTAGCTTTTCTTGCATGTCAACACAAGAAGTCCCATTACTTACAAATAATGTCTTTTATTTCTTTTTCCCTAGTTTTCATACCTTTTATTTCTTTTTGTTTCTTGTTTTTGCTCAGGCACCAACAAGGACCTCCTGTACAATGAGACTAGGGGAGTTCACGGAGCTTCTTCCTTGTCCGACTCCCTTTCCCGCTATCAGACAGCGTTCCAGGGACGTCCTGCCCCTCGAACCTCCTGCTAGTGGGATCCTTCCCTCTCAGCCTCTTACGTAACATGATAACTGGCTTGTAAAGTAACCACACCAACTGACATATACTTTTACTTCTGAAGTCACGGTAGGTCTGTTCCCTTTAATTGAAATGTAGGTTCACATTTGAATGATTGAAAAATGCCTTTCATTAAAGGTGATAATTACACTGGAGGTAGTAATTCTGCTGTATGTATGCATAACACTTATGCAGTGAAACCCCTTCTGTGAGGTGCCAAGGTCCCTAACCTAGAAACATCCCACAACCTCCCTTCATGGGACTCCTGGGAGCAGCTGCTCTGCATTCCCGCAGGGGTCAAAGCTCAATATTTCTAAAAAGACCTATCGGGAAAAGATTGAATTAATAAGTGACTGAACTAATAAGTGGTGAAGGTCTCACATTGTTCCTAATTCTATGATGGCCCTACATTCTCCATGGAATTCACAGGCACTAAAGGTAAAAACTAAAGGAGTAACAAAGTGAACAAACAAACAAAAGCGAAACAGACCCATGGATACAGAGAACAGACTGACAGCCGTCGGGGTGGGGCAGGGGCGCTGGGTGAAAAGGTGAAGGGACTCAGCAGTGCAAGCTGGCCGTTGCAGAGTGCTCACAGACGCAGGTCGCAGCATGGAGAATACCATCGGTAATGTCGAGAGAACAGGGTAAGGAGCCAGGTGAGTGCTTGGGGCAGTGGGAGCATGTAGAGTACATGGTTGGTCAGACAGTTTGCTGTACATCTGAAACTGATGTGGAATGAAATCGAATGTAAATTCTGGTTAGAAAAAAAAAATTAAAGGAGGAAGGGTGCAGAATTGCTCTTCACGGCATCACACCTTGGGCCCTCTGGCTCTCCGCCTGGCCAGCCCCGGTGCTTGCCTCTGCAGTCTGACCGATGTTTACTTGCTTCCACATTACACAGTCATGCTGCCCAACTTTTTCTTGGATACCATCAACCTGCCCCTAAGCCGGTGCCTCTCAAAGTGCTCATTGTTGGTCCACAGTGAGACAGGTAGAGAAGTGAGAGCGAGATTCAGAACCTTTTATAACAAGTTGGCATTGTTTTGGCATTTCTACTGTATTTATCAAAAGCATCAGCCCACAATGGATTAGACATTTAAACAATGGTCCTTTAAAAAAAATAAAAAGAGCCCGACTGGTGTAGCTCAGTGAATTGAGCGCGGGCTGGGAACCAGAGGGTCCCGGTTCGATTCCCAGTTGGGGCACATGCCTGGGTTGCATGCCGGGTCCCCAGTGAGTACCATGCGAGAGGCAACCATACATTGCTCTTTCTCCCTCTCTTCTCTTCTCTCTAAAAAATAAATAAATAAAATCTTAAAAAAAAAATAAAAAGAGTGAAAAAAATGGTCCTTAACTGTAGAGTGTCACGGACATTCAGCCCATTGTTTTGAGGAAGAAGCAAGGAGGTAGGATCATCACAATTCTATTTATTTTTTACCATTCCCTCTGACTGTAGCACTCATGGAAGAATTTGTTCTTGAACTTGAAGGCTCAGCTCCAGTTGTACTTTGAGACACGTTCTGTGACTGTCTTTCCCAAGTCAGACTTAATTGTTTCTTTCCTGAGCTGCTGCACTCCTGAAAACTTTATTTGCTATTAGATTATTCTGCTTTGTTTTACAGATAGTTGTCTGAATTTCCATCTTCACTCCACATCAGACTGAATGCCCCCAAGGGTAAGTTTTGTGTTTTGTTTCTACCCGCTAGGCAGCTTGTATTATTGGCTTCTCCAACTTCAACACTACGATTCTGCCTCTTTTTTTGTATCTTCTGGTACGTGATACATGGAAGTCACTGAGCAATTCTTGGTGGAATCAATGCATAGGTTCTCTACATTCATTTATCCGACAGTTGATTTTGAGTGCTGACTCTGGGTGAGCAGCCACTCTAGGACCTGAGATGCCTGAGACCCATCACATCTCTGTCTTCATGCGGCATACATTCTAGCAGGCAGGAAGGAAGGAATTCTAAAGTCCTTGTGCGAGGAATATTTGAAGAAATACAAGTCTCCACGAGTAGCTAATGTACCTCTCTCACTTCATCACCGAGGACAGCTTTCCCTTAGCTTGGCAAGCAAAGTTATCCAAGGACAGTCAGTCTGATTCAGTCAACCAAGAACAGACAGAGGGACTGCAGTCAAAGTGCTTCAGGAATAGGTACAAGCCCCAGGATCCGTGGGCCCCATCGTGATGTGAGAAATACTGCCTAGTAATCTTGTCACGTTGACAAGGCCGCTTGGGGACGCCCTTATCATCCTGTCTTGGCCTCACTGTGGGAACTTACAGAGTGAGCTGCAGAAAGGGATTATGTAAACACTGAACAGAGGAGGGGATAAAACAATCGCTTACTCCCGAAAACCAGGGCCTTTGCTTCAGATTTCATCCCGTCGCTGTCAAGTTTAGAGTCTAAGATACCCTGAAATAGAGCTATTATTTCAAAATGTTTCAAAGTGATGGACTAAATTGTCCAAGTAATAGCTTCTGTAAGCTAGGGCAGTAGTTTTCAGACTTCACTTTTTATTTTTTAAGGAGCAACACCCTGTATTGGAACAAAATCTTATGTGAAAGCTGAAGTTGTAAATCAGATTAATGTCTTTATTCACAAGATATTATTTGATGTCACAGCCTACAGATGCCAGTCACTGTCTGTCTCGCTTTTTTCAATAGTATGGAACAAAAGAGACAAAAGTCTGGTTTTCAAAGAGTTTACATCCGAGTGTGAGGAGGAAACAATATAATAACATCAACAAAAACCACGTGCCCAGGAGAAAACTGCAGTGGGAAACAGAGTTCGGGAATACCAAGGCTGATGCCACAAGTGGGGTTGTTATGAACGGCCGCTTTGCTAAGTTAACACCTAGAGATGTGGGGCAAGTGAGGGAAGGAGCCTTTGGGATGTCAGGGGGAAGAGGATTTCAAGCAAGGAAGCAAGTACGAAGGTCGTCAGGTAGATGTATGCCTGCAGAGTTCCAGGAGAGCAGGAGGCTAACGGGGCCCACACACAGGGGGAATAAGGGACACATGAGTCTGGAGAAGAAGTGACTAGTATGAAGGATGGGCAGGTTATGATTTAAAGCTCTTGCTTCCCCCCGCTCCCAAGTTTTGAGTGACATGTAAAGGTATTGAAGAATTTTGAGCAGAAGATAATGTAACTTGGCTTATGTTTTAAATTGTGCCTCAGGAAGCAGCACAACTGTGTATGTGTGGCAACTGGAAGTCAGTCAGGGTCTGTGGGTATGAACGCAGGTAGCGTGGAAGATGTGATGATGGGAGCTTAGGAAATACTTCTTCTGATTGCTTCTCTTTCCTCAGTGAATGAAGCAGCAGAGTCATCAGCCAAGAGCAAGTGGGGTAGAGACGTCGTTGCAGGGGTCAGGCGAGGAGAAGGGAAGACAAGAAATGGCATTTTAGCAGAGTGGGAGAGTGAGTGGCCTAAGAAAATGAAGAGGCTTTCCAGGCAGTGCAAAGTGCTGGTCATGAATTAATTATCTGTAATCCCAAATATCAAAGGAGACCAGTCCGAAGTGTTGTGAGTTATTCTCTACCTGCAGCCGAAGTTTGGCTGATGCCCTCTTCATCTGTCAGCCACAGCCTGGTGCCAGGAGGGCCGAAATGAAGGGCTGCCCCTCAGTTCTAGCAGGGATACTAGAATTGAATGAGGAGGAGGGGGCAAGGGAGTGATGATAATGATGAACCATATGAGGTCTGTCCGGAAAAAGTCCAGTCGTTGTTAATATAACAAGAACGGATTGCGTAATGTCAATGTAACCTGGCAGCCAAGGAGAGTGGATTGGAGTGTGCATTCATGAACAATGACGACTTCACTGTACTAGTCAGTGGGGGCGGTAGACACCATTGAATGAGCATGTGGACTGTGTGGCTTTGCATTCAAAATGACTGAGTGAGTAGAGCAGCAAATCTATATAAAATTTTGCATTAAGCTCGAATATTCCTCTGCGGAAACTACTTAGATGACTTAGAAGGCCGCAGCTATGAGCATCCGGGGATTGGCAGCTTCATCACAACAATGTGCCTGCTCATGCATCAGGTCTCATGCAGAGCTTTTTGTGAAACATCAAATCACCCAGGTGACTCAGCCCCCTACAGCCCAGATTTGGCACCCTGTGACTTCAGCCGTTTCCCAAAACTAAAATCACCTTTGAAAGGGAAGAGATTTCAGACCATCAGTGAGATTCAGGAAAATGGACTGGGCAGATGATGGCAATTGGGAGACCTGTGTGAGGTCCCAAAATGCCTGCTTTAAAGGGAACTGAGGCATCATTGTCCTGTGTACAATGTTTCTTGTATCTTCTCCAATAAATATCTCTATTTTTCATATCACATGACTGGATACCTTCTGGACAGACCTCGTAGTATCCAGTTCTGGGTGTGGAGGAAAAGAAACACTGATCAAGAAAAAGAACAAAGTGTTTTATATCGTCATGGATCACAGTATTGTGGAGACAGTTATTCTCCACAATATTCTTCCTCTCACACAGGGGTGTTAGAGGAAGTGAGACAGAAACATATGCAGAGGGCCAGAGAGGGAGTGTGCCTGATACTAGGATTGGGGAGGGGGCTGGAATATTTCAGATTGAAGGGGAAGCAAAACTTTGAAGCAAGGCCTTTCAATAAGCGTTTTGGACAAATGCATGCCCTACAAATCCCTTGTGCCCATTGGTTGGAGTTTTCCTTGCCACTGAAATAGCCTGGTCTGTCCTTTGTCTCCATGTCTACTAAGCACTCCAGGCATCCACCCCTGCCTGCAGTTACACACAGCTTTCAATGACAGCACCGGCTCTCGGTGAGGGACCCGGACGTCTGATCTCCACTCCCCACCAACTGCTATTCTGTCCTCTTTGGAGCCTCACCTCTGTCTCTGGGCCCTAGCTCCCGATCTTTGGCCCTGAGATCTTTTTATCCTCCTTCTCCGGCCGGCTGGACCTCATCTCTCGTCCCTTCCCAGCTTGAAGGCTCACCCGATCTCTCTGATGCACAGTTTTGGCTTCACCTGTCAACCCTAAGCATCTTATCAGGACGGAGGAAGATAGCGGGGCCTTTTGTATCCCAAAGTAGTATCATGATATTCCAGAGGGAAAAAGACTTGATAACTGAAACCTGATGGAAATATCACAAAGATGAAGTTTCGTGACAATGTAAAAACCTCACATCGAGATAGATGGTAAAAACCAGAAGTATCAATTTGAGGAGAGAACTACCTCTGCCATATTAACATCATTTCCCCTCTAACTAATCTTGACAAAGAGTATCTCTGTCAGGACAAACAGGCCAATTCTACCTCGTCTCCCCACCCACACTCTGGTCACACCCCAAGGAGAGACATTTGCAGACAGGTCTTCCTTCCCTGTCTCCTTTCAGATTCTTCCTTGCAAGGCCACGGTCAGGCTCCAGGTCCTTCAGAAAGCCTTTCAGAAAATTCTTTCCTTTTGTAAATACCACGTCACTTGGTACCATGTGATTAAATGAGCTTCTTTGATTTAAGATTGTCTGCTGAGTTTTATGATGGCCTCAGACGCGGTGCAGGCTCCTGGCACGCAAGGACCAGCATCGAGAAGAGCCCAGTGCACCGCTGGTACTGGATTCCTTGGCCTCCTTGTTCTTCCCACTGGAGAGCTGATACCCAGATTCTACACAGAAAACCTCACGGCTCATTGCACTTTGTCCTCTACTGAAGTAGGAGGTAAAATCACAGATGCTGGAGAAATCTGCCTCGTTTCAGCTCTTTGTTCCCCTGCTTAAAACTCGTGGTTCTCTGGTCTAGCATCTAATACTCTTGTGTAGTGTTTTCTCACCGTAAAGTGGGGGCGATAACAGTAATGGGGGTGATAGTGAGGATTAGACACATACCATGCATACAATAGTGTCTGGAATTAAACACTCAGTGTATATCTGCTACTGTGATTAATTTCTCCATTTTTCCTGTGATCCCTAATCTAGTTCCCTCAGCAGGTCAAATGGCTTGAAAGGTTTCCCCTCCGTAGTGGTCAAGTTCTTGGTTGCTGTTGTATAGACCCAGCCCCGTGGTCAGTGCAAGCTGCTCAGGGCCCAGTCATGTCCCTGGCTTCACTGTTGGGATTTGAGTATCGCCTTGGATATCCTGAGCAGTAGGTATGATCATTACAAACAGATTTTTACAGTTTAAAAAAGTGGTTCCTGGCTTTATTCCCTGGATCCTCTCTCACATGGTTGTGGAGATTTGTTCTGCTCCACTCTCGCAGGTACGGTTCACGGTGTAATCTACATGAACGGCGCCTGCTGGAGCTCAGCACTGCTTCACCTTACCGTGGTGAACCTGCTTGTGGCTACCCTGCAAGGTTAGTGCTATTATTCTCATTTTAAAAATAAAGAAACTAGGACTTAAGAAGATCTTTTACAATCTAAAATACAAAGAAAGTGGTTTTACAATAAGTCCGTGACTGCTTCTTATAGCTTGTGTATTTTGTCGGTTTCCAGGAAATTACCCTGGAGGGAAGCAAACAATCAATTTCAAACTGTTTGCCTTTATTGCATCTTCTTCTCCATCCCCACATTGAGAAATGGAAAATCCAATAACTAATAAAGAGCAAGGTAAAGTCCTTTTCCTTTGTTGAAAGGATTTAATCATTGGGGTGAACTCCACAAATATTTGTGCAGTGGATGAGGGAGTGAGTCAGCAAATATGGTGCTTCCATGCTCAAGGTTCCTTGGAGTTTCCTGCAGGATTTTGGCTGGCAGGATGGCCTCGCTGGAGTGGGTCTGCCCATTGGGAGGAAGGCCCCGAGGGCTCGGCGACCCTCCCAGCACAGGGTTCTCTGCGGACACTGCCAGGCTCCTGAGGAATGAATGCACACAGTGGTTGTGACTGTTCGCGGGCAACCTGTCTGTGCCCCAGGTCTATCTCTAGCTCTGTTTGCTGGGATGCACTGGGACATTGACTGGAATTGGAACAACCCATCCAGTAACCGTTTTCTAAGAGAAAGGCTGTCAATTGGCACAGAGGCTGTCTCTACGTTCAGTACCCACAGCTTTAAAGGATCCTCCCCTCTTCTGGCAGTTTACTGTTGGGTGGGGTCCACCAGGATCTCAGCAGAAGAGACTGTTTCTCGTCTTTCCTTGACCTCCGGCCAGCAGCAGGATTCCCTCCTATCCAGTAACCTTGGGGTCCTGCCCTAAAACACAGCTACCAGCATTCCGTAATGTACTCTGTGGCCTTGTCAAACACTAATTGTTTACAAACAAACAAACAAAAGTTTCTTAGCAGAACCTCCAACCGCTCCATAATCCACAATCGGATCTCAGTCCATAATCTGACCCCTCGCTCCCAGCCTTCTCTTTCCCCACTCTCCCATAAACTCCTGCGTGCCAGCCTGGGGGCCACTCAGCATTCCCACCTCCGTCCTGCTCTAGCTGTTGGCTCTGCTTGCGGTGGGGCCCAGGCTGCTCTGCCTGCCTCCTGCAATGGCTCTTCCTCCCGGGCTTGATATGGTCAGCACCAACTCCTCCTACCTTTTTGGTGTGGATTGGATTCCAATTTAGAAAACATTGCTTTTTTATAAATTTTTAATTCTGCTGCATGTTAGAAACACTCAACTTTAATGTGTTTTTTGATCAGACTTCTATTAGAAAGGTCAGGGTATGTGTTTGAAACTTTCTTCTCCACTGGACTGCAAGTTCCTTGAGGCAGGGGCCACTATTTACATACCTCTGACTTCCCAGAGGGAGTCAGACCAGGCTTGTTACATGGTTGGCCAAATTCGATTGGATTTCCAAACCATCTAAGCGTAGTTCTTCTCCTGATGACAGGTGAGATTATCTGCATGCATTTAGAAGCTGGCTGGTGTCAGGGGACACTGAGGCAATCACTCTCAGTGCTGATCTTTGGCAATGAAGCTGAAAGCAGCTGGATGCTGGAGAAGTACTCTGGCAGTGAGATGGGCTGGTAATCAAACCCAGCAACGGCAGGTGGGAGTCTCATCCGATCCTGCCCTGTGTCTCTGGCTTTGCTCCCGGGAGAATGCCTGGGTGGAGGCAACATGGGGAAGCCCATAAATCCAGAACGTGGTCACCAATTCAGGACAAAGTGGGAGGGGAGGCATATATCCTCTTGGCTCCTGGGTAGGTTAGTGCTGCAGGCAGGGTGGGATTCATGTGACCCCAGAGAATGCAGACGGAGACAAGGCAATTTCTGCCTGCTATGGAAAGTTCCAGGTGGCCTTGTGCCCATCCCTCACTTAGTTGATCATTTCATCCAGCAGTGTGGCTGTGTGACAGTTGCTTTGGAAACTTTCCCTTGAAAATGTCTGGGTTAGGACCAACTGGCTTTCCTGGTCCTGGTTCCCTGTCCTCTCTCCAGTTTCCAGGGTCCCCATCCTCTCCCTTTATTCCAGGTAAATACTCTTGGGCTCCTCCATTACAAATTTTTTAAAAGCCCTCCATGGGAGTTTCCTTCTGACTGGGAGAACAGTCTTAAACTAAATAAATGGCTTGTAAATGGTTGAATTCCAGGCATCAGGCATCGGAAGGAGGAAAATGGAACCAGGCAGCCTGGTGTTACCGGTGCCCTTGAGACCACATCAGGGACTGCCTCTTCTTCCATCTGTAGGCACGCAGGTGTCTGCCACAGCTGTTGCCACATTGGAGAGGTTCATAAATGTTTGCTAAACTCAACTCTTAACTCGTATAAAAATAAACCTGATTGGTAAGCTTTTATAAAACACCTGTTATTGCCATATCAGCAAAGATTAAAAAAAAACAGGAAAAACTGCTCTCTGGCTCAACTACTGAACCAACTGATAAGTCAACACAGGCAGAGAGGAGACAATAATGGCAATAATAATACTAATAATATTAATAATTGTCACTCCCATTTTCCGAATAACTATTATTGGGCCAGGAACGTGACATGCTTTTTCACATTTGTTTCTCAAAACAGTCCTCTGAGATTATTATGATGCCCACTTTACAAATGAAAGAAATGAAACTAAGACAGTTTTGATAACTTGGCCAAAAACACACAAGTAGCAACTGATGGAGCAAAGATCTTAAGTCCAGTCTGTTTGACAAAGCTAGTGTTCTTTCTGCATTAGGCATGGCAAGGCTAAGAAATGAGAGGCTCAGAGAGACACAGATTCTATTTAAGGGTTTGGATGGAAAGGAGCCTGCTGCAGAGTAGGGCTGACCCCAGGGGACTTCGTGGAGAGTTGGCTTTCCACCGGGAACAGGTTTTGTTCTGAATATTTCTTTGCAGTTCTGTTTATCCTTGGATGTATCCTTCCAATGATGATTAGTTAGGGAACTGCGTTTGAAAGTTACTTGAAATAATACATAAAGAGCTCTTTTGGAAGGGCTTTCAGTTTGGAACAAACACAGAGGCTGGCACGATGCTATATTTTGGTTAATGTTGATTCGAAGGAAGGAAAGAGAAATGCGTCAGGAGCAGATGGAACGTCTAGACCACCTACATTGTGGCTATGGGTTGAGCTTGCTGTTAGCATTGGTTTTAAACATTTGTAAATCTTTTTGAATTTGAATCTTTCAAGATCTTGCTCCCAGTAATTAGTTATTTCAATTATAATAGGTCATAGCACAGCCACTCATGCTCATCCTTGTCTCAAACCTTGTGGCCATCTGGAACCAATCCTGAATGCTGCTTTACTCCTGAGACCCTCAGCAGCCACCATATCTCCAGTGTTGGAGAGGAGTTGGTTGGTGGTGGACGTTCATTTATCATTCACTTCACAGATGTACGTGGAGTCCCCATTATGTGTTGGCACTATTCTAAGCTCTGTAGTTCAAGGGAAGAGGAAGACTTTGCTTGGAGGGAGCTCATATTCCAATGTGTGAGCTAGATAATAAGCAAAGAGCTACATGAACATCTGTTAGGTGGTAAGCACCATGAAAACAGTCAAAAGGTGAGGAAAGGTCAGGGAGTACATTAAATGCAGGTGCCGATGAAGTCCTCTCTCAGGAGCTAATATTTGAGCTGAGATCTCGTTGGTGAGAAGGAGAGGCCCAGAAAGAAGACAAAGTGGGCAGTAAACTGGCAGAGAGCATGGCAAGTTGAAGGCTCTGAGGTGGTGAAGAGTGTGGTGGGTTTGAGGAATGGAGCAGCTGGAGGTGGAGTATAGGCCGGAGACGTAGGCAGGAGCCAGACTAGGTGGAGCCTCGTCAGCCAGGGGAAAAAGGGATTATGTGTTATTCCAGTTGCAATGGGGAACCACTGGGAGGTCTGAACACAAGAATTCCATAATCCAAATTTAAGTTTAAAGATCACACTTGCTTGAGAAATGTCTACTTCAATTTGATTCTAATTTCAGTAGCATTTACTGACCATGCATTTTGTGCCAATCACCACACTGGGCCACATACATATATAATATCTATCCATCTATCTATCTATTATCTATCTATTATCTATCTATCTATCTATCTATCTATCTATCTATCTATCTATCTATCATCTATCCACATCATCTCCACTCTCCAGCCCACTATTTGAGGCGAATGCTGTCCTCCACCTTGAAATGGAGGAATGCGGCACAGACTGTGACTCACTCCAAGCCACAGGAATGGACAGTTTAGTTGGGAGCCAGGGTTTGAACCAGGATTGACTCAATGTTCTCAACTATTTCCGCTCTGCCATGCTATCTCGCCCATACAATTATGGGATATAAGGAGTCTTGATGAATAAAACTATGTCAAGAATGAAAAGCCGAGATATTTCTGAGCCAGCTTTCATTCACCCAGACCTGCCCTGGCCTCAGCTGCGCTGCCCCATAGAGTGGGAGCCAGGTCCTCCGGCTCCATGGACGCTGCAGATGGACATGCTCTCTGGGGAGGCTGCTCCTGGCCCCCCAGGCCACTTACAGGCATGCCTCATAGTGCACTGCCTTACACCTGGCTACGGGCCCCCGCCTGGGGCTTGTCTGTGGCACAGTGTTCTGCGGGACACCCTCAGCACTCGAGCTCGAGTGGCCTGGACTTTGGAGGAGTGAACATTCCACGGGTGAACTTATGTGGAGCCAGTGGACATATGTGTCTCACTCCTTCCCCCTAGAAACACTATTCAGAGATTCAGTAGCTTCAGGAAATTGCCGAGGCTGTCCCTGCTTTGTAAGGCACTTCCTTGAATTTTCCTTCTGTCTTCTGCTCCCTGGAATTGCACTCCCCTATAAACTGTTGGTGTGGAACCATTACCTCAGGCTGTCTTGTCTAAGGCACCCCTTCTCCACATCTGTCACCTTCCTTCAGCTATTTCCTCTTACTCTCTTCTCACGGACAGGCTGGTTCTTTCTAGGTGTGCTGAGAAGCTGTTCGTGGCTTTCCAAGCCCAACAAAACCTTCCTCCTGATATTGCATCGAATCTTAAACTCCAGTCTCAGAAGTGGCATTTGGGTTTTATAGAATTATTAAGCAGAAAATTTAGGATGTATGGGTGGGGCACAAGGCGTGATGCTATAACATCTGTTAACTGAAAGCAGAAATTTTGAAAGCACTAAATACAAGGCACCATTGTTAGCCTCCTGGAGAAGAGGAAGAAACTGATATTAATTGGGCATCTGCTCTGTTCAATCATATCCTCATACCCTAGTTCTCTAGGTGTTCATCGTATGCCTCCCATTTTCTGAATGACAGGGCCCTTGCCTTCAAAGGGCTTTTGGTCTAATAAGCATCAGGCTGGGTAGTCTTATTGAAGCTTCTCAACCAGGCTTTGCCATTTGTTAGGTGTGTTCTATCCATCATCTCCCTGGATTCTGGCAACCAACTTTGGATGGAGGATTGTGTCCGTTTGGTCAGAAAACTAAGGCTTGGTGAGATTAAATGGCTTCCCAGAGCTCCTCTACTGAGTGAGGTAGGAACTTACATCTCTTCCTTACCCACAGAGCTGACTTGCCTGTACAACTTTGCCAGAACGGCCTTCTATTTCAGATCTCTAGTCACTTATGTGTCATTCTGTGAGGTCCCGTTGCACGGGGAGTTCAGGATGCGGAGCCTCCATTAAAAGCGGGAAGAGCATGGAAAGGGTGCTAAAATGTTAGAAACACAAACCTCAGCATTTAACAATCTCTAACAAAAAATGTCTTTGCAAAGTTGAAATTGAGTATTGACTCCCATCCCTCAAACTACAGAAACTGTTAACTTGTGATTGCTTGTGGCAAAGGGTTTGGAAATGGGAGTAAACCTTCCAGAAGGCTGTGCAGGGCTATTCTTGTTCCAGGCAAGAGCAGATGCTTCTCTCGCTTAATGACGATGCCTCTTCTTGAAAAATTATTTCCTTTAAAGCATATTTAATCAAGTTTTTCACAAGTACACCAAAAGGATTTTTAACATTAGCAAAATAGAAACTTAACCTCAGATACAAAAGCCAAACTATTAACCAGATACAGAGCTCTGTGGTATTAGAATATATTAGTATAGAGAGAAAAAAAAATAAGACATGGAATTACTTTAGCAAAGTTTACTCAGGGACAAAATTCATTTATTTATCAAAAGCAAGTTAATTCACCATCCAAGGGAACTGTTGTTCCTTCCCATTTACGAAATCAGGGCTCCCTTATTAAGCCAGAGTACTCTTCCAGGATAATAATGAAGAATAATGTAGCTCTTTATTTTCTCTGGGGTATGTCTGTGCACAGATGGCCTTGAAAATAAAATAGGATTTTGTAGTGAATTCAGTCCATTTTTTCCCCTAACCCAACTCCTGTGAATGGGAGCAATACCATGTTCTTCTGCCCCCAAGGAGCCCCTCCAGAGACATGGGACAAACACGCACACCTTCTTTACATTTGTGCTGACAGCCTGGAAGTGCGTGCTCATGCAGCCCCCAAGTAGTGATGCATTGTGATAATCTCTAGAAATCAATTCGAGACTGCGTGAATGTTAACTTCACTGCCGCTGAATCGTTTTGAGATACGGCCCTTGGCCTGGCTGATACCCAACGGTCTACACAGCCTGAATGTCATGAATTTTGCTTCTCCGTGGTCTGAGGCAGTGCAGAGCCTGCATAGTCTTCTGTCCTCCAACTTGTGCCTCCCTCTCCAAAAGCGTGGCTCACGCTGGTCCTGAAGAATGCTACTGAAAAGCATCAGCTTTTTGCAGCTGACTATCGTTGATGTCAGCAATGCTAGCCAACCTGGCTCCTAAGTATTCCAACACAAGATCCCTTCTTGTGCTTAAGATCATGGCTGTTTTTTCCCCAGTTCTAGAGCAGCAATCTAAGAAGTAGGGAGAAACAATACAGACGTTGGAGTCAGGAGTCCATTAATATGATCTGATACTGCTACTCGCTTGCCTACCACACGGTAGGCCATTAATAATACTTCTTAAATGATGGGTACATGGGTGAATGGATGAGTAAACGAATTGTCATAAGGGTTAAGTGGGATAAACAATTTACTATGTGCTTGATATATAGTAAAACTCAGAAGAGTCAGTTTCTTTCTTTTACTTTTGCTCAACAAACATCCTTGGGCACCAAAATGTGCAGACGGTGTGCAAACGGCTGGATTTCCATGATGAGCATGGGAAGCCATGACAATCAATTGACATGATTTCTACCCCAAGAATAGTTAAAATGTCGATAAAGGAAGAGGAAATAAATTATGTTAATTAATTCAATACCTGTCCTTTGCCATGGCCTTTTGTATCAGGTAAAATGAATTATTATTATTATTTTTGAGAAAGTTCAAACATAGCTTTTGAATTTCTCTGTGTTCAAATTTATATTTCACTTTTGACAAAACATAATTTTCTATTTCTATGAAAATAAGACTAAAAGGTTTTGTTCCACATTGCCTAGTTCTTAAAAAATACCATTTAGACAACTATTAATTTTCCCTTCAAAATATGTGACTGGTTCTATTCCGCTTGGGATCATCAGTCCTACAGAATCTATGAATGACTCAGAATAAAATGTTTTTACTAATTTCATATTTATTTCTATTGACTTTTAAAAAGAATAGCACTGCCACAACAACTCAAAATTCAATTTTATATAACCTGGGAGGATATTGTACTTGAATTGATAGAATGAATGCAAATTGCTTTATCAAACATTTATTGAGCAACTGCTACATGCCAGGTCCTATGCTAGGATTCTGCAAGATCTAGAGATAAACAAGAAATTGCTCTCATTTAATAGTAATCCACAGCCCATAAAACATAAAGACAAATCCACAAACATCTGTTATGTGAGACAGAGTAAGTGCCAACTAAATCTCATGGTGCAGGGGAGCAGGGAGGCTGGAAAATGCACTTCCTGTGTACCTTCGTGAAGCAGGTACAGATGTCGTCCGTGTGAGTTTTTCCTGGAGAAATAATTTAATCACAGAGGCCACTTTCTTAATAAAAAAGTGGATGATGGAGTGAATGACGAATTGATCTTGTCAATTTCTCCCCTAATGTCATATCTACTAGTTAGCAGTTTCAGGTTGCAAAGTGACAGAAAAATCTCATTGAAACTAGCTTAAGCAAAAGAGACAGTTTATGGCTAATGAAGATGAAAACTCCCCTCATGGATCTGCCTCCAGCAGTGCCCTCAGAGGCGGTCGTTCCCTGCTGCCTGGCTGACCCTGGTCGCGCTGCCATATTCTCAGGGCGACTCTCCTCCGTGGTCACAAGCTGGCTTTAGGACTTCTTGGCCTTGTGTCCCCCTGCCTCCAGCTTCAAGTCCATGAGAGTGTCTTCTCCGGAGGACTAAACAAAGTTTTCATGGCGTTGCATGGGTCTGATTGTGTGTTTAAACCACCTCCAATCCAGTCGCTCTGGCCAGGGGAATGAAGTGTGCTGATTGGCTCAGGCCAATAAGGATCTGCCTTTAGAGCCGGGAGTGGGTTCAACTCCAACCACACTCCATGGGCTGGGAGTAGGTAAAATTCAAGAGCACTTTACTGAAAGAAGGGTAAAGGAGTTGGGGATGGAAACTATACATAACTAAGCAGATGGATGAGTAAAAAATGTATTAGAAGTGATTATAGCAAAAAAGTGATAATTCTTCCAAATTATTTTTAAGTTAATATATGACTGGTATACTCTGCTGTTATTCCCCATCTTTGGCTTCCAAAACTAATGCATTCTTCTCCATATATCAATTTATTAGATATTTGCTGAGACCTATGTGGCTGAGTGCTCTGTTGGGTGTTTGGGGCGTCGTGATATTTCCACTCTCAATAGCTTGCTGTCCCCTGAAATAAACAGGAAAGACAGAAATTTCCAGGGTTTCTACTTTGCTCTTTTTAAAGTCTATCCAGACGAAAGGAATATCATATTGTTAAAGTTTGGAAAAGAGACTCAATAAACCAATAAACACACTTGGATTGGACTGCATTCGTTGTCTCTGACATATGAGCTCTTCGAACATCAGCCACACAGTATCTCCCTTTAATCCCACTGCCAATGTCGTCCCCTTTGAAAAAATAGGCGTATTTGGGAGTTTGCTGAATGGTCAATTCTAAATTCCTAGGCCTAGTTCTCAATTATGGCCTCATTTTTCACAACTTCCTGTTTAAACTTAGTATTTTAGGCCCAGGGAACTCCTCAGGCCTTGTGTAGATTTTTATGTCATTACACGTAGTGTTTGCTCTGTCCTATTTTTTACACACCTTAAGTTGCAGATCTAACCTCAGGTTGTGTGTGAAACCTTCTTTAATTTTCCTGCACAGAGTTAGAAGTTCCCTTGTATAATCTTCCATAGCAGTGTATAAAGCTCTTTGCTGAGCACTCAGACACTGCATTTTGTGGAATTTTCTTTGCCCCTCTCCTACACCTTGAGACTAAGAACACCTTGGGACAAAGCAGTGTCTTATTTATTTGTGTCTCTCTAAGACCAGCTTGGTATATGGCACGTAGGTAGTAGTTGAGGGTTAAAGGAATGTGAACCAAGGGACAGCTTGAAGATTGTTGCAGCAAAAGTCATTGCCAACTATTGCTTTCAGCAGAAATCTATTTTCCCATTTGTTCATCTGGAAAATACATTTAAATGAATTTTTACCTATACAGGGTTATTTTGAAAGTTGTTCAACCATTTAAAAAATAAGCTTGCTGGATCATTGATCTGAGTCACTTTAACAAGCACCAGGGCACAGAAGGAACACAATTAGAAGGGCCTAGAAAGATCTGGCTCCTGCCTCTCTACAACAAGCATGCTCTGTGACCTTCCAGTTAATCTCCAGGCATTTCAGTTTTCTCATCTGTAAAATGGGGTTTGAGAAGGAATAGCTTACCTAAGCTAGTTCACATCAGCACAATACCATAGACAGCATCAAAGAAACTTGAGGGTTATAAGGAATTCTAAGATCACCTCTTCCAACTTTCTCCCCGGATGCAGAAATCTGTTAATCAGCCTTCCCAGGAGGTGACATCGGCCACTGACCGAGCCTGCCGGGGACAAGGCATTCACCTCCCCCAACACCCCACACTCCATTGCTGCACAATGATCACGCTAGAAAGTTTTCTGCACTGAGCTGAAATCTTCCTCTCTGCAACTGTATGCATTGATCTTGACCAGCCCTCTGGAGTCATGAGAGTAACTCAATTCCATCTGTGTCCATGACAGCCCTTCAATCACAGTGAGGCAGCTGTCACAGCTCCCCGGAGCCTCATCTTCAGATTAAACAGTGCAAGCCCCTTCAAGCATTCCTCACAGGTCTTAGATGCTGATCTCTTCATTACTCTGACAACAGGTTTTGGACCATGCGTCCAGGCTCCTTCGGAAGAGAGCAGAATGCAAAGAAGTCTCTGGCCCAGACAGATCTCCATGGCTGTCCTGGAGCTGGGCACTGCATTTCTTTCATTACTGCCTAGTCATGCAGCAATTTTAGTTTAGTTTTTTTTTGTCATCCTCAGAATCCTATTGGCTTATATTGTGGTTGTGGTCAGTTGATATTTGAAATATGTCACAATTTAAAATAAAAATACCCTTAAAAATCCTCTGTCAGTCTAAGTCACCCTTCCAGCACTTATGCAATTTATTTTTAACCCTAAATGGAAGTGTCTACATTTGTCTATATTGTTCTCAATTCTTAAATACTGCAGTCCTCCCATGAATCACTTTACAAGGCAGCGACCACAAGTAACGATTACCGGGTGAGGTCCTGAGCCAGGGTGGCCCCTGGTGCGCCTGTTTAACCTTTCGCTCCCTGGCCTCATCTACTTGGCTAGCTGACAACGGGCTTGGAAACCTACTCAGGCTCTTCCCTGCCCACTTCTTTCTCCTCCTTCATAGTAGTGGACTCACCACTCTTTATAACCCTTCTTCCCCTTCTCCTTCTTCTCTTCCTCTTCTTTCTTCTTCTTCTCCTTCTTGTTCTCCTTCTCCTCCTTCTACTAATTCTTCTTCTTCTTCTCCTTCTCCCTCTTCTTCTTCTTCTTCACCTGCGTTTGCAAATAAGAAATAAATTTCATAACCAACCTCAACCTGCAAATCTACCACTGCCCTAGAAAGCCCCTTAGTTTCCTCTTCCTGGGGTATGTGCTATAGATTCTGTAATGTGGTAGGTGCTCAAAATATGCTAATTAAAAACTGGATTCAATGTGATTATCAGGAAAAAAAGTGAATAACAAATAGTAGATAAAAGAGGCTCAAACACATTGACTACCAAAAACATCAGAGAATGAGATCATTTTTAGTTCAAGAGAACTTGAAAAAGAGACTTCAGACTCTAAGTTTAGGAGAAGTATGTGCTGCTTAGAATTAAATAAGGATAACAAATGACCATTTCAAATGCGAAACTGCTGAAATAAACTATGTGAGAAAAGATCACATTAAGAATTTTAGGAAGAGAAGTGCCTCTTTGATATGGTCAGGCTCCCTGCTTTACTATGTCAAGGCCAATGGAGTGACTGCATCGTTTGCGGTGGTATCTCTCTGGTTGGAAGTCCTGGGTGGCATTCAGCTTCTCCTCTCTCCACAGCCCAGACCTTCCAGAGTAGGTGAACTCAGCCTTGCCATTAGATGGCTGTGCACCTTACATTCTCCAAAGGAAGTAGCACCTGTGGTGGTTGTTATGACTGAAGGTCTATGGCCCCCCAAAATTCAGATATTGAAATCCTACCCCCCAGCGTAGCTGTATTAGGAGGTGGAGGCATTTGAGAAATAATCAAGCTATGAAGATGGAGCCCTCATGAAGGGGATTCGCATCCTTATTAGAGGCCCCATAGAGCTCTCTCTGCTTTCCACCATGTGAGGATACAGGGAGAAGACAGCCATATGCAAACCAGGAAGAGGACCCTCACACAACGCAACTATAGCAGCAGCCTACACTCAGAATTACAACCACCAGAGCTGTGAGAAATGACTTTCTGTTGTTTATAAGCCACCCAGTCTATGGTGTGCTTTGTTATAGCAGCCAGAATGAACTAAGACAGTCGTGTTGAACATAAAGATTGCCATCAAGCAATGTGGATTCGCACAGCCCACCCTACTGCATGCCTTGTTGCAGTTTTGGGGGAACATTGAGGATTCTTGTCCTGAGGCAATCATACTCACACTTGTATTGTTTTAACTATTAGAGGAATTTATTAACCAAATCTAGAATTAGAAGAAAAAAAGAAAGATGTTTTTAGCTCCTTCTCTCTTTCTCTCTCTCTTATTCCGTAAGGATTTGCTAAGTGCTCACAAGAGTTCAGGAAATGGTTCCGGCAAGATGGCGGCATAGGTGAATGCGCCATGCCTCCTTGCACAACCAAACAAGGAAAAAAATAGAAATTTACCCAACAAAAACAGCCAGATCTGACAGAAAATCGAATTGAGAGGAAGTCCGACAACCAAGGAATTAAAGAAGATACATTCATCCAGTCTGATGAGCCTGGAGGAACAGGGAGGAGGGAGAGCGCTAGGCGACCCCATGGCGAGCTGGTGAGCAGACGGCAGGTCCGTGGTTGGAGGGGCGGTTCCCGCGGGGCTGCAGTACCCTGAGACGGGGGTGCCTGACCGAAGCACGGCCAGCGCCCAGCTCATCCGGACCCAGCGGGGCTGAGACTGGTGGACCAGGCAGGTCTGCATTCACGTGCAGAGAAACCAGGAGAGAAAGCAGTGCTCAACCCATCTGCGCAGATTGAGAGCACCTGAGGAACTACCAGCCTCACAGGAGAGTTCACTGGGGAGACCCACAGGGGATTGGAGCTGTGCAGCCCGTCCACCGACCCTGGAGCGACCCCCGGAGCCAGCACAGAGGGGCTCGAATTGCTTGCAGGAGGCGGTGTGGGTGTGGAGAGTGGAGCAGGCGCCATTGTGCTCTCAGGTCCTGCCCCCACAGGCTACGTCACAGCACAGCTACCGGGAGTTTCCCTGCCCAGGTGAACCCCAAGGCTCCGCCCTCCTTACAGTAACAGGCACACTGAGGGGAAAAAAATGGCCCAAAGAAAGGAACAGATCAAAGCTCCAGAACTAACCGACCAAGAGATAGCCAACCTATCAGATGCACAGTTCAAAACCCTAGTAATCAGGATGCTCACAGAATTCAACGAAAAATTATCGAAATTGCTTGAACAAATGAGGAGAGATCTGCAGGGAACCAATAGAGATAAGGAAACTGGGACTCAAATCAACGGAGTGGACCAACAGAAAGAAAAAAACATCCAACCAGAAAAGAATGAAGCAACAAGAATTCAAAAAATGGAGGAGGGGCTCAGAAACCTCCAGGATATCTGTAAATGTCCCAACATACGGATCATAGGGCTGCCAGAAGGAGAAGAAGAAATCCAAGGAATTGAAAACTTATTTGAACACATAATGATGGAGAATTTCCCGAAGCTAGTGAAGGAAATAGACTTTCAGGAAGTCCAGGAAGCTCAGAGAGTTCCAAAGAGGTTGGACCCAAAAAGGAACACACCAAGACACATCATAATTACATTACCCAAGATCAAAAATAAGGAAAGGATCCTAGAAGCAGCCAGAGAAAAGGAGACAGTTACCTACAAAGGAATTCCCATAAGACTGTCAGCGGATTTCTCAAAAGAGACCTTACAGGCAAGAAGGGGCTGGAGAGTATTCCAAGTCATGAAAGGCAAGGACCTACATCCAAGAATACTCTATCCAGCAAAGTTTTCATTTAGAATGGAAGGGCAGATACAGTGCTTCTCAGATAAGGTCAAGTTCAAGAAGTTCATCACCACTCAGCCTTTATTGTATGAAATGTTAAAGGGAGTCATATAAGGTATGGAGGAACATCAACAGGGGAGTGGTTGGGGGAGAGGGTGGGAATGGGGCACAGAACAGGTAGCATAAATGGAAGGTAGAAAACAGACAGGGGGAGGTTAAGAATAGTATAGGAAGTGCAGAAGCAGAAGGACTTATGTGTATGACCTATGGACAAAACTAAAGGGTGGGGAAAGGTGGGGTAAGGGGTTTGGGGGCAAGAAGGGGGGGAAAGTGGGACAACTGTAACAGCATAATCAATAAAATATAGTTAAAAAAGAAAAAAAAAAGAGTTCAGGAAATGTACTTAGCCGTAGGGCAATCAGGATGAATTAAATAGAATCTCAAAATCATTTTAGTGCGTGGAAAATCCACTTGCAGATGTACCTACCAGCTAACAAATGCAGAGCATCTGTCTGGTCAAAAACGGTGGGAGAGGCACCATTAGAGGCAGGAATTCTGGGAGGAGGGAGTTTCAAGTTGTGGACATGAGAATGATTGAAGGATACAGGCAGCCCAATAACTGCTCCAAAGGCTGTCTCCTACATTACTTCGGGAATGTACTGTCACTGAGTGTGCTATTTCTCAAACGTGCCTCACTCCTGGGCATTGGAACAAATACATGGTTCTTGAATATAATGTCTCAAAGAATTATTTCATAACTTGTCAGCAACAAAATAATTCTGTGTTTTAAAGAATGAGTTGAAAATGACATAGTGACAGAAATGCTTTAAAAACTCCACCAAATAGATTAAAAAAAAACTGCACCGAAAAAAAAAGTATATTTAGATAGCAAATTTATTTAGGAGCAAGTTGTCGAATATTAAAGGATGCTGAGAGAACACATTTGCCACATCCTTTGAAACCTGAAAATATAGCTCCCTGTGCTTTATGGAGCTTAAACTATTTGAATAAAAATGAAATATCTCTTGGCTGGAAGTTATATAGCTGCGGTCTGCTTTTATTTTCTTAGGGCTACAATTCAGATAGAAAAGGAGGAGATTTGGAAGGCAAAGTTTTTTAGTCTTTCTTTCCTGCTGGGTTGGATGCTGAGAGGAAAACCAAGAGAAAGAACATACAGCAGTTTTGCTTGAGGGAAAAAAGTAATACTTGACGTTCATGACATCTTCTTCTGGGGATTAGTCATTAATTCCCTTGAGAGTTTTTCCCTCCCTAATCTGAGCAAGTAACTTCCTCCAGGGCAGGATTTAAATTACACAACTTTAAAAAAGCGACGTGGGCTCTGCTTAAGTCTGCTTGGTACACTAAAAATGTCCCTTTGCTGGGACTTTCATGATGACCCTATTGAAATATTTTTGCGATGCTAGGAGATTACATTCTACACAGGTTGGACATGAGTCTAAATTTCATTGTTTTTTGACAATTTTTATGCCTCAAAGACTCAAAGTCCTTTGTAATAGTCTCATATATCTTTTTATAAAACTAATCAGAAAACTAGTTATTTGGGAATTGTAAAGTATAATCTTTAATATGTTAAAATATAATTTTCTTTTTTACTACAAAAATAGCATTATGTCTGATATTACAACTATTTAGAATTCCTTTTTCTTCCATGTTAGCATAAAATTTCCTTTAAGAAAAGGGTCCTATCTCCCTCAAACATCCAATATGGAATATAGAAGATACTCAGTGAAAATGCATTTACTTGATAAATTAATGTCTGCTATATCTTTGCATTTTTAAGCATATTTGCAGTTCAGTGTCCTGAAAAAATGAGCATAATACCTGCCCTGTGTATTGCTGCCTGCTTTTTGGAAGAGAAGCTATCAGGCATGACTAGATTCGTGTGAGGGCTTCTTGTCATATCACAGAATCATGTGTTTGCACTCCATAACGTTACTGTGTTTATCATTCTGCCTTTTTGTAAGGCCTTTCTTGTATTCATATAAATGTTGGATTGGAATAATTTAATTTAAAAAGTTTTGTGACAAGGAATTCTGTTTTGGGTGTTACCCGGCATCCTTCATGATCTGCCATAAATCTGTGAGCTCGTAGATGAATTCTGAAGGAGAAACCTCCTGGTTCTCTGGATAGAGTGAATGAAGCCTTGGGCACAGTCTGATCATTTGTGCCTTAAAGCATGTTTGCTAAAAAGCGTAGTCTTACAAGGAGTGAGCTGAACTCACTGTATTCTTAACTTTGGTGTTGAATGAGGATGCTTGCAATCAAGATTATAAAATGAAATAAAGCATATTTTTGGCAGAATGGCAAATATATCCTTCTTCTAAATTACTAGAGCAACAGGCCATTGCTAACATCTTCTTGGTTCAAATTTTTCATCACGATCCTTTACACTGATTCATTCACTCCCTTATTCATGGATTCATGCCTTCGTGCTTTCATTGATGCAAAAAACAACAACAACAACAACAAAAAAAAAAACCCTTCACTAACCATGCACCGGGCATGAGTGTTAGAGTGATGAGTAAGACACCTTGTCTGTAGGGAGCGCATGGCCTCACGGTGAGGACGATCCCACGGACATGATAAGGACTCTGTTAGGAGAAAACCCAAGTGAGCAGGGGAGAGACTCAGCTCAGCCTGGGAAGTCAGGGACGGCTTCCTGAAGAATTGAGGCCTGGTCTTGATTATTATTAAAACAGGAATTTTGATTGAAACGCTAGTGGCCTTTCTCAGAATTGTAGCTACCCCCTCATCTAGGATGAGCATTTGTGAATAATGTCGTTGCACAGACTCTTGCATGGAAAAAGCCTAAGCTTGTGTGTTCTGCGTAGGACGGTGTCTCGGACTCCCACGTGTATTCTCAGGGAATATTACAGAGGAGTGGTTCTCCACATGGCTACATAGTAGACTCATCCAGGGGGGTTAAAGTGTCCAGGCTGATGAATTGTTCTGGGGCAGGGGTGGCATTTTTAGAAGTTACACCACATAAATCTGATGTGCACTGGAACTTTCAAACCATGGGTACCAATAGAACTGTGGAATGGCTCTGCTGTAGGGCCCTTAGAAATCACTCAATGTCACTTGCATTTCATAGATCAGGAAACAGCCCTGGGTTGCAGCTCATGTTCCTTGGAAGGCATTTCTTATGGGTTGAATGGTGCCCTCCCCAAATCTGTATGTTGAAGTCCCACCCCTCAGAACCTCACAACGTGAACTTCTTTGGAAATGGGGTCATGACAGGAGTAATTAGTTAAAATTAAGTCAGACTGGAGTACAGTGGGCCCCTGATTCAATGTGACCGGTGTTCTTTAAAAAAGGGATATGTGAACAGTTATGCACACAGGGAAGCCTGAATCACGCTGTTGCAAGCCAATGCAGCTGGTGTTTGTGGAATTAATGTGCATGTTTGTGTCTGTATGCACGCATAATGGAAGGAAGCTGGGGATCTTCTTGACTAAAATCAGAGCTGAAAACTCTGGCCCTGGAAGGGGGTGAGGTTTTTTAACAGCCACACCTGGGATGGGTGGTATTGCTGACTGCAGCCTGGGACGCTCAGTCTGGCGCATCTACACCCCACCATGGTTCAAGCTTTGCATCTACTGAGCTGCGGGGGCTTGAACAAGCCTTTCAACAACCCTGAGCCTTGCGTCTTCATCTGAAAAGTAAAGATGTATCATTAGGTGGCAAGATCAATGCCTGTAAAAAATATACACAAAGTTCTAGCTCTGTTTTTGTTACCCAGAAAACCTGCAGCATCTAGGTGGGCTTCCTTAAGAGTGCAGTGAGAACAGATGAGCGTGGTATTCCAGAAGCCGGGAAGCTGGGAGCAGATGTAGAGTTTATGCAGCATGACAATACCAATCATTTCTTCCTCTAAATAGTCTGTTGGTTGAAGTGTTTGCTTATCAGCTCCTGAAATTATGAATAACCCACGTCACATCAGCAGAAAGGGGGAAAAAAGAACAAAGCAAAAGCTCAACAAATTTCTAGCCAGCCAATCTAGCCATTCAAGATGCTTGGTTTTTCATTTTAATATATATATATATATATATATATATATATATATATATATATATATATATTCTTTTTCTTTTACCTCATAAAAATGTAAACAGAAGTATTCACTCTCTCTCTCTCTCAAACATTTCTGGAACTAGAATATCTGAAGATGGAGGGGAGGAAAGGAAATGAGAGGGTGGGTAGGTGAACTTGGAGGTCAGCCTGTGTTCTGGGGAAGAAGGATGTGAGGGCAGGCCCAGGAAGGGGCGAGTGAGATAGGAAGAGGCCAGGCTTACAAGTGGCCCCGGAGTAATGGATTAGGTCCTTCCCCGAGTGAACAGATGCGGGGAGGCCTCACCATCTGCACAGGAGTCTCTGTGACGGAATGTCAGAATTCGCAGGGGCCTAGAGTGCATCTTGAGCAACAACTTCCTTCCATAGATGGGAGTCAGAGCCTGCAGAGAAAAACGGGGGGAGGATGCTTATTGCTCTACAAACCCCAGATAAACCCTTCTCACGCATTGTCTTGTTCAGGTTTTTTTTTTTTTTTGTTTTGTTTTTTTAAAGCAAGGCTTCTTTTTCCCTAAATTTTATTTTTTAATTACAGCTTACATTCCATATTATTTTGTATTAATTTCAGGTAGACAGCATAGACAATCATATACTTTACAAAGTGCTCCCGTGATATTCCCAGTACTCATCCGGCGCCATACATGGTTATTACAATATTATGGACTACATTCCCTATGCTGTACTTTACATCGCTGTGACTATTTTGTAACTGCCAATCTGTACTTCTCAACCTCTTCACCTTTGTCACCCAATCCGCCAGCCCCTTCCCCTGTGTCAACCACCAGTCATTTCTCTGTATCTGGGAGTCTGTTTCTATTTTGGTTGTTCATTTGTTGCATCCTTTAAATGCTACAGAAAGTGAAATCATGGTATTTGTCTTTCTCTGGCTGACTTATTTCACTTAGCATAGTTCCCTGTAGGTCCATCCACACTGTCACAATGGGAAGATTCCATTTTTCACTCCTATTTTATGGGGCTGGAAACCTGGCATGAGATCACTGATGGGAAGGGGCTGCACCCACCCGTGGGCCCCGAGGGTCTTGACAGCACCTACCTTCTCACCTAAGCCCGGGCCATGTGTGAAGGAATCTTCTTGAGTATTGATGTTCCTCTCTATGGGGTTGATGGAAGTGAAAACAACAATCTCAACCACTTGACACTTAATGGAAAGGAGATTCATCATTTAAACAGAAAAGGACACTTGATACCAAATGTGTTAAACTGACCAATGCCCTCCCCAATCCTCCCCCCACCCCATACACAAGTCTTAATCCCTGCAACTCTGAATGTTACTTTTATGGCAAAAGGGACGGTGTAAAAGTGACTCTTGTGGATATTGAGATGGGATTATCTGGGCAGGCCCTAAATTTGATCAGAATGTCCTTATAAGAAGGAGGCAGAGAGAACTTTGACTACAAAAGAAAAACGCAATGTGAGGACCAAAACAAGATGCTATATGGCTGGCTTCAGTGACAAAGTAGCTGCGGGCCAACTAATGTCAGGAATGAAGCTCCAGAGGCTGAAGAGGCAGAGACGGATTTTCCCTAGGAGCCTCCAGAGGGAACTGGGCCCTGCAGACACTGGTTTTGGCCCAGTGAAGCTGAGTGCAGACTTCTGATCCTGACAATGGTAAGAGAATAAATGCTGCTTCGTTCTAAACCACGATGTTTGTGATAATTTGCTACAGCAAACATAGAAAATAAACACACCAGAGGACTGCTCTTCACATCAGCGCAGATGCAATCTGGGAGCAGGGTGGCCTGGCCTGGCTGAGGTCTCACGGAGCATGCCCACTTCTTGTCATAAGCACAGTCAGTGCTAATGCTCAGTGGGAGGCATCTGGGCCGGGCGCAGAGAATCAGAGAACAGAACGTGGTCACTCGGGGGTCCCTGGCCGTGGTTTTCACTGGTTAATCTGAGCATGGGTGCCATTGCCCTCTGACTGCTAGCAAGCTGCCTTAGGGCAGTGACACCCCCATTGTCTGGGTTTGGGTGATATTTTCAAGGTTGATTGACATCATAGCAGACAAGGAGTAAAGGAGTTAAGATTTAAAGCATCACCCAATGAAAGAGGAATGTAGAGCTCAGTTTCTCCCTGTTCTTTATCATTCGTAGCGGAAATTCCCATTAGCTCTTGCCTAGTTAGAGATGAACTTAAAAGGGTTGAGCGCAGAAAGAGGAGCCAGCCCAGCATTCTCACGTGCTCGTGCATGCCAGATGCTGGAAACCTGGCCTGCAGATTTGCGCAATGCCAGAGGTGGTATTTGAGCCTGAGTTACTCAATCCCTAGTTTTTTCCTCCTCTGTCATTCCACATGGCGTCCTACAGAAAGGGACGTATGCAGAGTTAGAGCTGAAACTCAGGTTTCCCACATCTGAGTCCAGGGTTCTCTTACCTCCTGGGCAGCTTTCTTTTGTAAAAAGGAAACCTTTTTAGCATCATGTCCTGCTTATCTGCATCCAGTATAAGATTTTTGTTCCATCCATCAGAGATATCCATTTATGTCTCCATCGGGCAAAGAATTAAGTGTGTTAAAAGCAAAAAGTTGAAAACTTTGCAAAGAGAAGGTATAGATTTTTAAAGAATTCTGAGGCAGAAAATGATGGGATAATTTATTGACCGCTTCTTGAGCAGTATGCTTGATATCCATCTTGTCATTAGTCCGTACAGGGCTTTGAGGTCAGGTTTCATGATCTTCATTTGCCGGTAAGGAAAACTGAGGTGTAGAGGGGTAAGGCAATTGTCAGAAGCTGCCCCTCAGTTAGTCAGTGGTTCTCAGTGAGCGTGTGTCCCTGGGGACTTGTTCAAACAGACAGATGGGCCTGAAGGAGCCTCTGAGGAGAAGGGGTTTCTCTATGGTGGGGAGGAGTAAGTGCTATGAGAATGCTGAGCATCGTGGTCTGGCCTTGGGATGGTGCCTCGAGTTTGTGACTTTGTTTCTGCTCAGTCCCTAGGAGACAGCTGCCCTGTTTCAATGGCAGCTCCTGAGAGCATTCCGCAGTCCTCTGCAGACACCAGCGTCTACCGGGGTCACTGACGTGCTTGACAATGGAATCGTGATACCGATGGTCTATATATTGGTACCGTGACTCCCCAGATCCATGGAAACTTTGAATTTGTGTTGTGGTTCTTACTTCTATCTGGAAACAAGGAAAGGTTCACTGGATTTCTCCTACTACCTTATGCACAATTAGAATCTGTTATGGGAAAACAATTCTTATTTGTCCTTATAATTGCACCTGATATACTGCATGCAAAGACCTCATATATCAGAAGACAGGTAATCCTGCTGCTTCTCCGTTACGCAGTTCTTCCCCTCAGTAGGAAATGCTTTCATATGGTGGAAAGGGCCATGACTGGGAAGCATTAGACCAAGGATTTATTTTTCACTTCGCTTCAATTTTGGTGCCTCTAGATTTCTGTCTTCTCATCTATAATAATAATGACAATAACATGCTGCCTCTTATTGAGTGATAATAAAAACTGCCTTTTCCTGAGAGACAGTAGACGTTAGTGCCCATGGGCACAGACTCTGGCGCTCGACTGCTTGGGTGAGAATACCGGTCCCTCATTCGTGAGCTTGTGAGCTTGGGTGAGTCACTCAACTTCTCTGGGCATGGTTTCCTTATTTAAAAAGGGAGTATGCATTACTCTGTAAATTGAGTTAGTGTTTATGATATATTTGGGACAGTGCCTGGCATATAAAGAAGTATTCTTTCAGAGTCTGTTAAAAAATAAATTAATTACTAGAAATAAAATAAATTACTAGATCCTTTATAACTACCACAATTACTATAGTAGTAATTAGTCTGTACTATGTAATTACTAATAACATACTACGCTTAGTTCTTTATGTGTTCTGTCCTTTAATGCTAATAACAAAACCACAAGGAAATTGTTATCATACCAAATTTTGTACTTGAAGAAATAGATTCAGAGAGGTTAACCAAGTTAATTCAGCATCACACAACTAGTAAATGAGGAATACAAAATTATTTCAACCTTCTTATGTCAAGCCTTTTCCAGATCTAAAGCTCTGGATTGAATCATTGTCAAAGGAGCCCAGCTAGTTGCAGATTTAACTCATCAGACTTGATATGACTCCAACCCTTGGCTAAGTCCTTGATTTGCATGGACCCTGGAACAAATGGCCCCAGTTTTCCACTCTTTAGGTATCTCAGAAAGGATAGAGAGGATGCTAACCTACCATCCAAGGGGTAGCATGAACATCCCTTCATTTTAGCCTGTGCTGCATCTATTTTCCTGGTCCTGGGAATAGCAGCTTAATTTTCCTTCGGGGAACCTCTCCGTTCCCGGCCCTCAGTCTGTATGATTCAGATAAAACTGACTCTGCCCACCTGGCTCTGGTCTGGGGCCTTTGACCAACCCCTGATCAATCAGAGTATGACATCCCTTCAGCCGGAGGGATCACTTCAGAGTGAGCACGTGCATGTTAGGCCCCTGTCCGTATAAACAATTTCATTTTAAAGTGTATTACAAATGAATGGGCTCTTGTTAGATACAGTGACACTGATGGAGATTTAGAATGATGACTAGAGAACAGGTACTGATGTATCTGTTATTGTCTAATCAGTGCGCACGAAGATTCTTTATAAATTCCAGGCACCATCTATCTCCCTGGGCCAGAACCATCTCTTCACATTCTTCTTTGTCAAGCATGCCGTTCCAGACTAACTTCGTATCTTCTGCCTGCGAGAAAAAGATAGCAATGCAGCTGTGACAACGCTGTGGCTCTTCAGAATCTGCTTGTATAGAAACAAATAGAACTTCCTTATCTCTGCGGTTTCCTAACTCCATTTGTTTAAGGCTGACTCCGTCAGGGCTCATGACCCTGCATGGCCACCTACTGCTCTGTTTCTGAACACTGTCTCTCCGTCACCCCCTCAAAGGTACTTTGTTGACAATGACCACCAATGCAAGTCTCACCCAGGGCACTCCGAAGCATGCGATCGGGAAATAGTCACCTGTTTAATGTTAAGTTGGCTGTTCGGAATGTTATAATATTAAGTGGAGGATGATGCATCTTTCGGCCATGTCTTCTTTTGAAATCTTTAGCTCACCACCACTGCATCCCAAGAGCATGATCTCTTTCAATATTGATTGTCCCCTTGCTTACCACAGACTGCCACCAGTAAAAAGGACGGGTGAGGACCGTGGACAGAACAAGAGCAGTCCCATTTACTCAGAGAATGACTGTTCCTCATCCTGCCTGGCTTGGGAAATCAACCAGGACTCGTCTGGAGAGCATGATGTTACCACATCAATCAGAGGCAAGAAAGGGCATTGACTGAGGGGCCCACTGGCATAGCGGAGCAATAGCCTAGAAACTTTCTGGGGATATGGGCGTGTTCATTCACACAGGACTGCCCGGCATGTGGTGTGGAGCCTGGGGTGGGGACGGCGGGGGGATACTGCCCTGAATATCAGAGTCAGGGGGTCAGGGAGCACAGTGGTTGGGAAAGAGGGTCAGTGTTGTTTGCTGCCGCTATAGCAGAAACACATTGCAGAGGGTTAAGACTCTGATGGTGGGTGACATTTGAATCGCTAATCCCTGATCTTCCTTTGGATCTGAGTTATTATTTCTGCAGAACCACAGCACTGCCATTCAAATGATTTTGGCCCTTTCTATTGGTTATTTTAAGCAAGTGATAAATTTCCCTCACATTACTAATGGAAGGGTATAGTGAGTGAGCTCCTGGCTGGGATAAGCCCACAGGCTCATGGTGGACCTGACAAGCGTGAA
>PVJI01019602.1:0-30697 GCA_004026765.1 Micronycteris hirsuta | reverse complement strand
ACCACCACCACACACATGTACAAGAAATAAACCACCACCACCACACACATGTACAAGAAATAAACCACCGCCACTCACATGTGCAAGAAATAAACCACCACCACCACACACATGTACAAGAAATAAACCACCACCACCACACACATGTACAAGAAATAAACCACCGCCACACACATATACAAGAAATAAACCACCACCACCACACACATGTACAAGAAATAAACCACCGCCACATACATGTACAATAAACAAACTACCACATACACTGAGATTCTCTGGGTTGTTGGTGACAGCAGTTAGACTATCCCGACTGGTACGACTTGAAATGTCATTTGGGTGGGGGCATTTGTGAATAATTTACAGCAGGCACGGAGGTGGGGGGTGTTATTGTACTAACTCCAGGACAAACAAAAGGCTGTGAGAGAAAAGAAATGTAACGATAACACACCACGTTGCTAAGACGTGGACATAATCAGAATCATGGGAACACTGACAGGAGAATAACCATAAACTCTGATACAACAATATGGGGAGGGTGGAGATAAGGAAAGACAGGCCTGGCCCAGTGGCTCAGTTGGTGAGAGCGCCGTTCCCATATGCCATGGTTCCAGGTTTGATCGCCGCGGGGTTCAGGCACATACAAGAATCAAACAATGAACGCATAAATAAGTAGAACAACAAAAACTGATGTTTCTCTCTATCTCAAATCAATTTAAAAAACCGTTAAAGAACAAGAAAAGACAGTCTGCATATATGAGTGTGTGTGTAACTCAACTAAATCCTCAACTATTATAACACAGAATCAACAAATAATGTTTAAAATTGCTAAATAAAGAAATAGCAGGATAAGCAAACCATTTATAAATCTGTAAATAAGTACTGTAAAAAAACACTAAAAAAGTCCAATGTTTTTCTGTGGGGATTAGGACTTAGGAGGAAATCTGTGCTAGTTTATTAGAAATTTAATATCATTATAAAAACTATGACATGTATTACCTTAAAAAATAAAACTAATATTAAAGTAGTCCTAGAATATACATAGAAAAACAAAGGTATTTGCTCAATAGTGAAAACAATACAATTTATTGAAGTACTTGCATATATCTTTTGCATAATAACCTATAAGCAGTGAAAATGTGAATTTGGGGTGTAGACTAAAGACAGATTTAAGAGGTTTGCACACTTGTTTGTTTACCCAACAAGCATTTATTGAGTGACACGTGCCCGATACTGTGCTAGGCTCACAGCGGGTAAAGCAGAGAACACAGGGAAACCACGAGGTGCTCTAAGGGAAAACGAGCATTCTAAAGCTTTAAACAACACATAGATTTGGTGTCTTCTCTCCTGCCCTTTGTGACATGAGCCACGGACTTAATTGCTTCTCATCCTTCAAAATACTCTTCCAAATTGCCACCTCGCCTCCCTACTTGAAACTCACACTGATGAGATCAGAGGTGTCCTAACTCTCCCTTCTCCTGGAATGGCAGGGAAGGCTCGGTCAGGTAGTTATGCAGGGCTGTGCCTCCACCCACTGCTGATTTTCGGTTCATATGAAGTTCCTGTAATCACAAATAAAAATCAACCCCTCCCCAGTTTGAGGAAACCCTGCAGCATGACTCAAAGTCACAGGACCGGGCTTCCAAGTCATGCTGGTTTTAGTAACCACTTTTGAAGATGTTACTTCAAGAAATATACGGGCTTAAGTGAATTTATACTGGCAAATTACTTTCAATGGGTTACACACCAAGACCTGTGCTCTGGGCATCAGCGTAGACTTGTCCACATAATTGTACATAGAGCACCTACTCTCTGATGAGGTCTTAGCCTCCCACTTCTAACTTCATTTTGCCTCAGTTTCTCAGAATGTGACATGAAATCAAACTGTCACCTCAAATGGAAATTATTGTAAGTCTAATTTTTTGTTTCTAAGTTAAAAAACGATTCTATGGGACAGGACCAGATCATGTCATGAGTAATGTTTGTGTACAGCCTTTATGCAGGCCCTGACTTGCAAAGAAGCCAGAGTAGAGGATAAGCCATTGGTCTGTCTGTGTGGTGTTGGACCCCTTTATAAATAACAATAAAAATGACATAATTATAATTATGGACATAATTACAATTATAAAATTGTTTAATAAATGTATCAAGTTGGTTAAGGAGAAATAAATTCATTAAAAGCTGAGCAGAGAGGAAAGAATGTAATAAAATACGTACAGACAAATACAGTCCCATCAACATATGTAACTGTACGTCCAAACCTAAGTACAGCCATATACAAGCACATGTATATACCTGTATTTGCTTAATGTTAGCTTTATAATGAGCTACAAAATAAAATGTCATATACGCCTGCCATGTACATATAAATGAATATATCGTGATTCCTTCATTTTCCCAAAATATGTTAGCAAAAAACAGTGTTCTTGTTCACAACTTCTGCTACCTTTTAACTGCAAACACTTCAAATTGTCCTGTCATATAACCAAGGGATGATTCTTTTGTACATTCCTTTGCCTGCATTTTAACCAATTTTCAGGCCATTTCTCAAGCATTCAAACTAACATTGATTGATATAATTTCAGGCAAATATGTCTTTCCCCAAAATACTTTTTAATCAAATTAATTTTATGACTGTTCCATGATAAGAAAACTATAATGATACCAATATAAGATAAGCACCTTTTTTAAGGTATAATTTGGGAGATGATGTTGCCATATACTTGACCATATATAATGTTAAAATGTAATTTTCAAAAATAACAATTACTAAATGAAGATGTAGTGATAGCAAAGAATTCCACGCCAAATGATTACTTTTTTAAAACTGTATTTTCAAAAATAATGCTGTCTTAAGAAATAATCTTACATGCCCTGGCTGCTGTGGCTCAGCAGATTGAGTGTTGGACTGTGAAGCAAAGTGTCAGTGTTCAATTCCCAGTCAGGGCACGGGCCTGGGTTGTGGGCCAGATCCCCAGTAGGGGGTGCTCAAGAGGCAACCACACATTGATGTTTCTCTCCCTCTCTTTCTCCCTCCCTCCCCCTCTCTCTAAAAAATAAATAAATAAATAAAATCTTTTTAAAAAAAGAAATAATCTTACATTATAATTACATAATCTAATTATACATGAAACATGATCTAATCTGTTTTTATCAATATGGCAAAAGTTTATCAGCCCATAATGAAGTTTTAGTATATTCCTAGTATGTATTTAAATGTTCTATTTCCAAAATGACAAGAAAATTCTGAGTACCATAGCCACGTGATACCTCCTGAAATGCATCAATGCTGTAACCACTACGTAGCTTTCTGTTTTGTGGAATTTTTAGCTACCGCTTTCATTACTACCAGAGATTGGGTGAATAGAAGAAAATCCATCCCCACACACTTTATATAAAATATATGTTTTTGTTAGAACTACCCAACTTATTTTATATAAATTACAAACAACTTATTCTTACAGTCATGTATTTGGTGGGAGTCTTGAGAGAGGAAATGTTTTAAAAGAACTGATAAATGAACGCATGGACAGAATGAAGATACCACAATTAATAAGAGCGCATTTTCTTGCATTTCTACACCTGCAAAATGTGGTAAATATTAGTCATCTTCTTGGTATTAGGCATTCAAATCCCTTTCCCATTTGTGGGTCTGTTCCAATGCATATCTTGAAGGAATTAGAAAGCCACTAACCCATAAGGACAATAGCAAGAGAAAAGGTACAATAGATATTTCGAAGTTAGTAGGAAGAAAGTGTGCCAACTGCCTCATCAGAGTGGAGGGGAGTCCCTGCACAGGGACACAGAGGAGAGTGACGGATTCCCTGGAGACACAAGGGCCTATGGAAAGTGTTGAGTGGGCAGGAAGCTGAAATATAAGGATCGAGGGAACATCTCTATGCAGAGTGCCTCCTCTCTCACCCAAAGTTTAAGAGAGGAAATGACCAACAAAATGAAAAGACAACCCACTGAATGGGAGAACATATTTAATGATACATCTGATAAGGGGTTAATTTCCAAAATGTATAAAGAACTGATACAACTCAACACCAAAAAAAAACACCCCAAAAACAATCCAATTAAAAAATGGGCAAAGGACCTGAACAGACACTTCTCCAAAGAGGACATACAGATGGCTAGTAAATATATGAAAAGATATTCAACATCACTAATCATCAGAGAAATGCAAATTAAAACCAAAATGAGATTCAACTGACACCTGTCAGAATGGCTATCATCAATAAATCAACAAATAGCAAGTTAGCAAGGATGTGGAGAAAGGGAACCCTTGTGCACTGTTCGTGGGAATGCAGATTGGTGCAGCCACTGTGGAAAACAGTATGGAGCTTCCTCCAAAAATTAGAAATGAAACTGGCTTATGACCCAGTGATTCCACTTCGGGGAATATATCCAAAGAAACCAAAAACACTAATTCAAATGAATATATGCGCCCCTACGTTCACTGCAGCGTTATTTACAATAGGGAAGACTTGGATGCAGCCCAAGTGCTCATCAGCGGATGAGTGGATAAAAACATTGTGTACATTTACACAATAGACTACTACTCAGTCATAAAAAAGAAGGAAATCTTACCTTATGCAACAATGTGGATGGACCCAGAGAGTATTATGATAAGTGAAATAAGCCAGTCAGAGATAGACAAATACCATATGATTTCACTTCTATATGGAACCTAATAAACAAAATAAAGTAACAAAATAGAAATAGATTCATAACACAGACTGACAGTTGTCAGAGGGGAGGGGATGTTGGGAGGGTGTTGGGTAAAAAAGATGAAAGGGTTAAGCAAAAAAAAAATTCACACACACAGACAACAGAACGGTGATCGCAGAGAGCAAAGGGTGTGAGGGGAGGTGGAAGAGGCCACAGGGGCACAAATGGCGGCAGAAAGAGACTGGACTGGGGGTGGTGAGCCCACGATGCGGTGTGCAGATGATGTGTTATGGAATAGCACACCTGAAACCGGTATGGTTTTACTACCCAATGTCACCCCAATCAATTCAATAAAAAGAAAAAGAAAGAAATATTTCTGAGCAACTCAGCTGGTTGAGGAAGCACAGGAAACTGAACTGAAAGTATTTAAACAATCTAGATTGTTATGATGCTTCACTTCTTTCATACGAATTGCATTAGTTTCAGTAACACTTACTGAGCACTGACTATATAAAAATAATGGACTAGATTCTAGGGATACAAAGGTTACTTTTTTATTTCTATTTTTTACAAAGATTATTTAACAGCAAAATTTATACGAAAACCATGATTCCTGGTCTTTAGGAGTTTACAACTGTGTAAGGTACCAGGGGCAGGGCTCAGAAAGTTTTCCCCACTCTTTAAGCCATTCATTCAACAGGCATTTCATAAGCAGCTTCAAATTTTCATGAGGCCTTGGATTTGAATTTCAGAATAATATGGTTCAGATAATTTCCATAATACCTCTAATCCCTTGTTTCCCCTTTTATATAAAAGAGATAATACTACTATTGTAATAGTAACTACTTGCATGCCTGAAACACACTTGGATAGGTATTTCTGATAAAGATACAAGTAAGAAAGCACAGTATTCCCTAGAATCAGGTTTGTTCAGCCAAATTTTGGGGGAGCCTGCTAAGCAACAGGCCTGATGATCGACCTGAAAATTTAACTTCACCACAAGTGCACAGGGGTTGCCACGGGATTGCAGGTGGGCAGAAGAAAGTGGCGGAGATGATGGAGGTTCGCTGCCTTCACGGCGGCGATGGCTTCACGAGTCTATTCATGTGTCAAAACGTATCAAACTGTACACATTAATTATGTGCACTTCATTGTAAATCAATTACACGCCAGTTAAAGTTGTCTTTAAAAAAAAGGAACAGACAAAAAACTAGGTTTAAAGACCCACCCCATAAAGGAGACACCATTGGATTTCATTTAACTCCTCCCCCTTCAGCCCTCACCTCCTCAGCGTGGGCAGATGTGGGCACAGTCTTCTGTTTTATACTTTGAAGCTGTTTGCTGGTTCTCACATGGTCTATTTTCAATAGTATTTTCAGATCAACTGTTTTCAAAACTTCAGCTTATACAAATGCTGAAAAGCTGGAGGGTTAGAAGAACAAAATGATGATAACTTAGATTTTTAATAGTGAAACCTAACTTCTTAAGCTTTTTAAAAATCAGTATACTCCAAAAAATCATGATCTGTACATGAATGGGCATGAATGCACTCTCCAAAGGAATTTTTAAAAGATGGCTGACTTTTCCAAGAAATTAATCTTCCTGCAGGACCTATTTAATAATATTTATATAGTACTTCATTTTTGAATAGCATTTTACATGGCATGTTGGTACTCAGTGAATGTGGAATTGTATTGAAGTGAATAATTATTTTATAATCTACAGCATCTATTCAACTGATGCATTTCTAAGTGTTTTTTTGCCCCCAAGCACTTGGTTTTGACTTTTTTACTAGTTAAGCTTTTATTGCAACAATGTACTATAATCAATCACTCCAAACCTCAGTGGCTTAAGCCAATGCTTTCCTCTAAATGGGAAAATCTCACTCAATAGATTTTATCAGGTGCTAATTTTCCTAATAATTGTCTTTCCACAGGAAAAGTCTTTCTGTGGACCCTGAATTGCATCTTTTCACGCCGGCACCATCTTGGCAATTTCTTATAGTTCTTAGTCTATTAAAGGCTATTCTATTTTGTTATTACAGCCAGATATTACTTGACTATTTTCATATCTGCTGTTATTTTAATTAATGTTTCACATGAATTCTGTTATGTTAGTGAGGTGAAATTATTTAATTGTGTATCCAGTGCATCATCTTGAAAATCGGAAACTTCTTAAGGTAGATGTGTGTGTGTTTGTATACATGGTGATCATTTCATATTTGTGACTAGAGGTCGGAAAGAATGCATTGATTTAGATCGCCTGGTAAAGAACTGCATAATCCATCATAAGTTATATATTTTAAAGTATATTCACCGGCGCATTGTTTGAACAGGTGGACACGTGGCCTTGGACTGCCGGGCCAATACGTGGAGGCCACAGCGCTGCAGAGCTGCCTGGATTGTTTGTGCATGAGAAACGAACCGCTGAGACACGGCCCCTGCTCGTTACCACAGCACTTCCGAGCTTTCTCGGGTGAGCAAAAAGGGCGTGTGGTATCCGAGCTAGTAAGCAATGAAAAACAGTTAAATATTTATTATCACATTATATGTAACCAATTTTGTTTGTTCTTACAGCATGTCTTACTTTTATTATGAACTTCTCTGGCTTTTGGTTATTTTTTAAATCAATGCTAAGCATGGAATCAGTGTAAAATAACTCTTATTTTTAAAGTTATAAAGAGACCAGAGCCAAGAATCAGCTAGAAAAGACCAGGACTACCCGGTACATACCCCTGTGCTCAGAGACAGAAGATGTCCCTGTGGTGGTGAAGCAATAAGGCAAATTTTAAGGTCTCATTTCTTTTCAGAACTCTTTTTCCCTCTAGCCCAGACACAAGCGGTTTTCCCAACGGGCCCCCCATGCCCCTGAGCATGGAGGCCTCCAGTTTTCAGAACTCACCTGTGATGAGTGCAAGTGCAGATGAAGCGTTTGGTAAACTTGGTAAACTTGGTTATTTTCTCACTGAGTGTTTAAGAACAAAACTATTGTAACACCACTAACAAGACCTTATAGGTGGTACTTAAAGCCCACAAAAGTATTGCTACTAATACACATTTGCCATTAATAGAATAATGGTAAAGTTTCCATAGCTAGCAGACTAATAATATACATGTTGATGGAGGTAAGAAATTAACTGGTTTTGTCAAAGGCTGAAGACCCAGAGGCATGGTGAAATGATTGTGATTGCCCTTGCAAAGCTCCAGATTCCTGAGGAGGTTATGTCCTTAAGGCAAAAAAGATGCGGATGGCTACAAAGCCTGCCCCCCTCTCTGGCCTGTTGCCAACTCCTGACGGAAGAGACTTGGCCTCAAAGTCAGTGCCCATGAAAACCTTCAGAAACATAGAGACATTTTTTTCCTGAACATTCAGGGACTTTTTATTTTCAGAGACAATGCACATAATGGGTGCTTTCTCAGAGCAAGAAAAGTTAAATTAAAACTAAATGGTAGTTAATTTAACTAAACCTCAAAGAATTAGCCCAGCATTTCAGAATGAGCTTAATACCTTCTAGTAAATTCACTTTGCTTAAACCTGCTCACATTTGCTTTCAAGAGACTTTGAATGTTTGTGTCTGAGGTTGTGCAGGTTGCTGCTGATGTAATTCTTTACATTTTCAATATTACTTCGGCGAGTTTAAACATGGTCTTCATGACTCACGTTTCTTATCCGATGAACCATCATGGCTCGATAGTAACTAGCAAAACATCCCCAAAGCTAATCTAACTATGCTATTTATATCTAAATGATGTTATAAAATTACCTGTATATAGTCCTCAGACATGCAGTTATATTCCCTGTATGTTATCTTCTTTGATAGGTTTGAAATCTAAAAGATTTTTAATTAATATATCGAGGCATTAAATCTTAACAATTGTTACTCCTATTTGCTCCTGCCGACATTCGTTCCCATTTCCACTCCTATCTGGGCCAAGAGCTGAGGTTACCCACAACGTACTACATAGACAAGGCTGTGCGCGGGGCCCCCACTTTTTATTGTAAGAGTTTCAGTCTGCAGATACTTTGCATTAGTATTAGCAGTCATATTAATCAATCATTAAAGAGCCACAGACTTTTAAATTATAGTATTTTTAACGCCTTTAATTTCATAGAAAATCTAAGCCCTAAAAATAGGGCCTACCGGTGCTCTTTTTACTACTTTGTTAAGTAAGCAATTTTAGAAACATAGGGGGTGAAAAGACTTCAAATATTTTCCCATGTACAGGTGACCTCTGAACAACACGGGTTTGGACTGTGGGGGTCCGCTAATGTGTGGGTATTTTTTTCAATAAATGCATGTGTTGCTGTAAATGTATTTTATCTTCCTTACGATTTCTTAGTAAGGTTTTTTTTTCTCTAGCTTACTTTATTGTAAGAATACAATATGTAATACATATAACCTACACAATTTGTGCTTGTGACCATTTATGTCATCTGAAGGCTTCCACTCAGGATACGCGTTGTTAAGTTTTCAGGAAGTCAAAAGTTATATGTGAATTTTTAACTGCCTGGGGGTCAGTCCGCCTAACTCCTGTGTTGTTCAAGGGTCAACTGTACATTAAATAAGAGGGATGGCCCAGCTTGTGATCAAAACATGCCCATCAGCCACTGCTTCAGTTCCTCATAATTGCTCCTCTCTTTGATGAAAGTCTTAGCTTAGTGTTTATTTTAATTAAGGCCCATGCCGGTGAAGGCAAGGTTATCCCTAACACGTTCTCCTTTTCTAGGTCACACTGGAAGCCAGAAACATTGCAAGTGACTGATTGATGAAAAGAAAGCATGTTTTGTTTTTTTCTAACATGTCCATTGTGATCTAATGGGGGAAAAAAAGAGCCTCAACTAAAGAATTATTATTATGATCATTTCATTGCGATAATCCCTGTAATAATAACTTTTAAATTAGGCTTAAATATAAGCTCTTAAAAGTATGAATGGGAAAGGAATGAATGCTCAAGAGTGTTAGGAAGGCTGTCAGTTTTCAGTTTTCATTTGAAGACCCACGGCTTTCACACACTTGAAACCAAAGGGACTAATGCGAAAAGGATGTAAAAGTAGAGACTGACCCTCTAATCAATGTCTTACATGCCCCCCACAAGGCAACACTCCATCTCTGAAGGAAGAGGTGGGTTCTGAGTCAAGCAGATGATTCAAACACCAGCCACAATCCCCAGCCCTTGATGGAAGGCTGAGTTCACTGCGTATCTGTCCACAGATTTCAAAAACTGAGACTCTTCACAGAGTAAGATGTGAGCATTGGGAGGAAAAAAAGGAAGCGGCGTCAGTGTTTCATATCTCTGAAGGAAATCCCACAGCTTCTAAGCAATCTAGTGGGCTGGACATTGTATCATTCGCTGTTAACCCAGCAGGTCGGGATGGAGCAGCTGAGTCAGATGCTCTGCAACAGAGCTACGTGGGGAAAGGTGCACACGATTTCCTATGAAATGTGTTATTAGTAATAAGTGTGCGATTTGGAGGGAGCAGTATTTACTTAATGAATCCACGCTCTGGAGACCTAAATTACATTTCTCAATGGACAAAGAAAGTAAATGCATTTCTGAAGCATTTTTATTACTCAACAAGAAATCCAGTCTCTTGAAATCTGATCTTTGATTTAGGAACTTAAGTTTCAGACGACAACTCAAGGTACCTGCTTGGTGAATGGTGAGTTAACTTTGACATTACATTCAACTGGTAGTATTTTCTAAGAATTTTCTGCCTTTGGTTTTTCAGGGCATAATAGCTCATAATCTCAAAACCCACAAATTACCTAGGATGTTCAGTCTTTTCAGAAGGGAAATTCTTCAACCATGTTAGGACAAAGACCAACCAGCTCATGGGTTCTCTAAGTACATGGAGCAAGTCATCATTGCCTGCAAAGGGCCACAGCAGTCAATACTATGAAACAAAACCAAAACAAAAGTCAAAACCTCAAACAAATATTAAAAAGTGACCACACAGTGAGAAACCCTCCCATAGCCTTCATCCAGAGACCCCATTCGAGTTTGGCCAGTTGTCCGGAGAATATCGTTTAAAACAAAAGAATCCAGCTCCAATTCAGGATCATGCGATGTACTTAGTTACACCTCATTTCATTTTTCTTTAGTCTAGAACAGCTCCATAGTCCTCCTGGGGCCTTTGTGACTTTGACATTTTTGAAGGTTACGGGTGAGTTATTCTGTAAAATGTCTCTCAGTTTGGATTTGCTTGATATGTCCTGACAATTAGATTCAGTTACTCTTTCCTACTTGAATGTGCATGGGAATCGCACAAATATCTTGAAAAAATGCAGACTCTGATTAATAGGACTATGGTGAGAGCCATGGTTCTGCATTTCTAACAAGTCCCAAGGCCATTGACAGTCTGACCACACATTGAGTAGGGAGAGCTCATAAGGTATCAATCAAGAGAGGAGAATGTAGTTAGGACTGTTTCCCCACCTCTCCCTTCATCAGGACTAACCCTCCAGCCATCGGGCCTATTTAATTTATTAACATCCAGAAGTCCAGACCTTTCCAAATCTGAACAGGCCCCATGAACGTCCATGGCTGACCAGAAGGACACTGGGTGGTGTGCAGCCTCTGGAGCACTCCCCTTGCCATGTCCAGGACCTTCCTTCGAGCCTTGCAGAATGACCATAGCCCGTGTAGACTTCATAATCCTCTGAGAAGGCATCCCGACACCCCCCATTCCACCCATGGGCTGTCTTCTGACTTCTGGTTTCAAGATGGCAAATGAGCGTATACCTCTGAACTCCCTTTGTTCCATAGTCCATTGAAATAACTCAAGAATTTTAAAATAAGAAAGTATCTGCTGCAGTTTAGAAAAACAGGAAAGGGTAGTAAAATCACTCAGCAAGAAACTGGAAAAATGTCAGAAGAATATAAAGATAATGGATGTGGCCTGAGAGAAAATCTGATCCACGCTGACCAGTCAAGAAAATAAAGGACACACTTTGGCCATAAATGAAGAGGTTTCCCCAACAAGTTGTAGGGGGAAAAGCTGAATCTTGAATCACCACACACCAGAAACAGACAGGCACTGAGCCCGTGGGTGTAGCCAATGCAAAGACTCAGGGAACAATGATGGAGCCCCTGATGACAGCTAACTTCTTAAAGCAAAGAAATGAAGGGCGAAGCGAAGCTCAGCCCAGGAGCGTCACCTCCACAGTCTCCCTCTCTGAGGACTTCTTCCCTACCTCCCACTGGCCCTTCCTGAAGGAGAGAAAAACACATCCTTCTGTGACACCGTCAGAAGCAGCTGGAACTAAAAGTCCTGTGAACCCTGCCATGGACCTTCAATAACTTTGATTCCTGGCTTTATTCCTTGTGGTTGTCCTGGGGGCAGAAATGGGGGCTCTGCTGTTCAGAGAACCCCACAGTCAAATATTACTCAAGGAGACAGGCAAAGGTGCCCAGACCCCTAATTGGTGATGGCTCCCAGGCTGTGTATTTGGAAGGAAAGTCCATCTGTGGCTCCATTTCCTTCTACTCACAGGCCCCAAATTCGAGCCTGCTTCCAGTTCTCTGCATCCCTCCCCCACACGACACACAAACGGGAGGGAGAGTTCACAGGGGCAGCACAAGGCGACCTTCACCATTGCTGACTGAGCCCTGATTTTCTACAGGCTTGAACACATCTAGACCGGGGACCTACGGCGGTGGTTCTCACGGAGGAGCTCTAGCAGGGGCTACAGCCACTTCTGGTGGGATAGGGTGCACCGTTATCATCTAGCAAATAAAAGTCAAGCATGCTGCCAATCATTCTAAAATCACTGGGTAGTGCCCCAGTTGCCAGCAAAAAAAAATTCTGGCTCACAAAATCAATGGTTCTGAGGTTTAGAATTCTTGCTCCAAGGGCAATGGGTTGGTTCCAGATCGGCAACAGTAAGTGTGGGGCTGGCAGTGAAATGCAGGGGCATCACGGGGACAGGGGTGAGCCGAGACACAGCACTGTGGGCCCTGCGGTGACAGGTTTTCTCATTTTTGAAGACAGGGAAAGCATTTGGGTTTTTTAATGGGTAATTTATATAGTTGCAGACCAGTTTCACCGTGGTTTTAATTAATGTTGGAAATCAATTTTATAATGTGGAACACCAATCCAAATTAAAATTAAAAAAAAAATGAAAAAATAAAGGCACTCCTTGAGCCAAAAAAAAATAGCATGTCAGTGGTCTGGACTTGGCCCATAGGTTGCTGGTTTGTCTTTGCAGATTTAGTATTTTATGTGTTACAGATGAGCCGACTATAATAACACAATTAAGTCTAAGCACCTAGGAGGACAGGCAACAGTTTAAAAGTGGGCATTAATCTGAGCAATAACCAGAGAAAATGTGTACCACTAAAAGATGTTAATATAAACAAAAGCTAAATTAAAATTTTTCGCATACTTGATACAACTGCAGATGACGCTGAAGCAGCAAGCAGAGTCTGAAGTCTTAATATCCGTAAACTCGAACACTATTTAAAATATATGATAAAAGAATATGCAGTAGCAGGGTTGGCAAAAATAATAATAATAAAAACAGGTAAATCTTAAAGGAAAAATTGCAAGCAGTTGCAAAAGATGCTCAGTTGCAATGAAGATCAAATGTATGCAAATTGAAATGAGATGTTTTTCATCAATGAGATTAAAAAGAAAATAGCGCCACTGTTGCTAAGCAATGGGGAGAGAAAGAGGGGTATGCTTATGTACTCTTGGCAAATGGAAACTTTCTCTGAAATCTACAATTTGTATCAAGTTGAAAATGTACTCATATACTCATGTACAAGTCCACATCTAGGAAATTGTTTTTAAGGAAAAAATCGAATAGGTGGATCCAGATATAAATATAATTCTGTTCATTCTAATACAGTGTATAATGGCAAATAATTGGAAATAGCCCAAATGTCCATTCCTAGAGGTTTGAATAAATAAATTATACTAATAACCACACACAATGGAGTGTTCTATCGCAGCCAAAGAGAATGAGAAATCCATAGTACAAAGCAGCAAGAGCCAAGGTCCCTTGAAGCCCTAACGCTTTCTGATTCTATAAGCGGATGCAGGAATAAGCTATACTCCTGGGTCCCTTGGGGTCTTCTCTTAGCAGCTCTCCTGCTTTGAGGAGGATTGTCCATGTATTTAGCTTGCTCTGTGGCGGACAAACGTCTCCTGGGTCTTTGATGTTCTCAGGGAACAGGAAATAAATTGCTTAACAATAGGGAAGGAAAATCAGCCCTCAATAGGAAACATTAATGGGAAAGAGAAGCAGAAAGAAGAGAGAAATGGGAAAGAAGTCAGTTCTTAAGTCACAGAATAGATCAATGACTTTTATATTAGAGCCACATGGGGAATTTTGAGTGAAATACTCAGCTTTATCCCAATAGATTAAATCAGAATCTTTCAGGGTAGGGCCGACACTGATAGTTAAACAAGAAAAAAACTAGTAAGTCTCCCAGGGATTTCTCTTGCACAGCCAGTATTGAGAATCACAAGACAAGATGCTGGTAAGGGTATCATTTGAGAAAGGAAAGAAATTAATTCAGGGACATCCTTATGCAAGCGGAGATTTAAAAAAAAAAAATACTTACAAACCTAAAAATGTTAACTCTTCTTGATTTATAAAGAAAGCACAAATCACTGTTTTAATGAGTCAGTGGGGCAGCTGTAGTTGAGAATCCCTGGAGCATGATGCACTCTGTAATATTGTGTATTTAATCCTTATTGGATTCCAAACTTAGGCCATTGGAAAATAGAGACTGATAACTGTTTCTTTAATCTGTCACCATAGATGAGAAAGGCTTTAACTTATGCTCAACTATTCCAAATAAAGAAGAAAGGCATTAATGTTTTTGCATTTTTAAAAAGCTCTGGTCTAAAGTTCCAGTAGAAGATTCTATTCAAGCAGCATTAAACAAAAAATAACCGAACCTACATGGCCCCTAATTGTCACCTGGAAGTCATCACTCTGGGACCGACTGTGAGTGTGTTGCTACAACCATTATACACGTCTGTATTTTTGGTACATCTCTTCCTGTGTCCCTCCCATTTATACCTAAGCCATAGCTTAGAAATTATTCTCTGGAAGTAACCAGACTAGCACGACATGGTGGACTCCTTATAGATAACTCTCCAATACCTTCGTTTCTGGGAACTGCTCACCCCTGCCCCCTCCCTTTTTTTTCCCTTGTCTCATATTTTCACTTAGGCAAACATATTTAGATAACATAACCCTGCCTTTGTCACAAGTGATTGTTTCAGGGCCTGGCATGGGCTACTCCCCAGGGGTATTTTCACTCCAAGAGTCTGAACAGAGTCTGACGGTCTCTTGTGGAGTGGAGGTGCAAGGTTGGAGCGTGCTGTTGGCACCCCTTTTCCACCATGGCGATGGAAGCGGAAGAACTTGGCTTGGAGAGAAAGGGAAGAATAAAGCTCGTGACCAGAGGGAAGCAAGGGGAGGAGAGATCTGGGAGAGATCAGACGCTTCCGGGCCAGTCCGTGGTTTCCATGACACCCTTGAATCCCCACGGTAAATCGTTCTTTTCCTTCTGACTGTGAGCTAGAGTTACGCCTGGTATAACAACTAGATCTAAGAGTACAGTAATCACTGTGTATACATGTGTATGTATAAACTTACATGTAAATATATAAATGTGTACAAATGTATATAAGTGCATATACACACACATTTCCACTGGCTCCATGGCTATCCTTGTAAAGCTGGAAAGCAAAATATTTACTAATTCAGCCATCACATTCAAAATGCTTTCTAGAAATGGATCTCAGAGATGCAAAAATCACAGCAGGGGAGGTGATAAAACACATTCTTCCAACTCTGAAAGGGTTGTGGTGGTGACAGTCATCAGTCTGGTGGGTTCCCAAAAACCGTTCAAATGTTTCCTAAGCATCTTGTCCGTGTTATCCTAGGGAATCCATAAGGGTCCTGCCATGGTGTCTGTGGCACATTTAAATGGTTCTGGTTTTCATACAGAATTCTGAACTTAAGTTCTGCATGGTGTATTTCCAGTTTAAAGAAAAATGTTGCCCCGTGATTGTTCCCTGATTTGTTACTATGGTTTTCTGCAGTTGCGCTGGATCCAACATCACCCCCATTCAGAAAATGTATGAATAGTCTGCTTCATGATCAAATGTAAAGCATCACTTTAGTTTCAGTAACAATTTTGAAAATCACTACAGAGGTTTTGTTGGAATTTTACATGACAATCACTGTCAAAAATACATTAGAATAGCCATAGTTTTAGCTTAGCGTTGCTTTATACAAGAGCAATAGGAAGGGATGAGGGAAGGAGGAGAAGGTTCTCAGAGTATTTAAAACACACTGAACTGTTGCTGCAAAAAGCATTTCCTTAGCATGGGGGATGAGAAAGGCTGTGTACATTGTTGCTTGGGAGTCTGTACATTTCAGCCAAATTTGTATTTGCATTGTCGGTATGGCTAATGAATGAAAAAATCTTCATACGCTATTGGTTATTTATTTTGATTAGCTTACACCAGTACTGAAAATCTAATTTAAGTTCATGACATTGGAGATTTTTTTAAATATCTAAATTCTTTCCAATAAACTGCCAAAGACTTACTAAAAACAGCAGTAGGATGGTGACCGTCTGCAAGCTCAGGAGAGGGCCCTCAGAAGAATCCAGCCTGCTGACACGGCATCTGGTCGCCTGGTTTCCAGCGCTGATACTACATAAACGCCTGGTGTTTCAGCTCCCCGGGCTGTGGTTTTGTTATGGCAGCCCTAGCAAACTAACACGGTAGGTCTGAGTGGCACTCAGGAGTGACCTTTTGCTTTATAAATTTATTGGGGTGACATTGGTTCCTATGGTTATATAGGTTTCACGTGCACATTAACCAATTCCCAGTGATGATGATTTGCTTGCTTTTAAGAACCAGACTTTGGAGGACACGTATCCAGTCTTCCCAGCTGATAGGATGGCTCCTCAGTACTGGCGCTTTTCTGTATAGGGTCCTCCCTGGTTGGACTGAACTTGGCTTTGACTATATCCTCAGAGCATGAGGCCTTAATGTTGGGATTCTGCCTGTGCAGTCACCCACTGAGCAGTCTTGGTGGATATGACCAGCCTCCCTTAATTCCTTGGACCTGGGATTCTCAATGGGAGAATAGAGATCATGTTCTTCCATGGGTGTTACTCTGCATAGGTCCAAACCTATAATTCTACCTCAACTCTATGAAGTCTGGAGGACAGCTCAGTGCATAGGGATTGCCCCATCAGCAAGATCCTAAGGGGATTTTTCTCTGGCTGAATGGTGAGGACCATTGCTACAAAACTTTAGAGGAGGAAGAGAGAATTGCTGCCTAAATTAAGCTAGAGTAACCTTAAGGGGGGGAAGGATAATTCTTAAAAGGTTAAAAGTATCTGCACATACAGAGAGTATTGAAGAAGACCTCCGGGTTAGTCAAAGCCGAGGTGGACAAAGCAGGGAGACCCGAGAGGACACGGCGCATCCATGGAGCATGCACAGATCGTCCGCACTGGGAGAACAGAGAGGAGAGAAATGAGGGTATGAAGCCAAGTTAAACAAGAATGGGATATCCTTGAATATTAGATAATAATCATCCATGGCTCGTAACTTCCATTTGTTGAGCATTTACTAAATGCTAGACTATAAACTACAAGACAGAGTCTTTTATCATGAGAACGAAGTACACTGTCTGGTACAAAGCAGGTGCTCAATAAAAATAGGTTGAACGAAGGAATAAAAAGTCTTATGCTACTTAGTTGGTTTATACAAGTGTTGTTCCCTCCCTTACAGGTTCTCCGAGGTTAACTGACTTGCCCAAATGTCACAGGCAGATCAATGCTGTGCTCTCTGAGCTAAGGAGCTCAATTCTGAGCTGCAGAAAATGGGAAAACAGTAGTGAATTTCGAGCAGGAGAAATCGGGGATCAGACAGAGTGGCCATTTCAGAGAAAATATGGCTTTTAGGGCTTTAGTGGGAAGTGAGGGCAGAATGCCTGAATCAGGTGCCCAGGAAGCACCTGAGAGGAAGGAATGGCAATGATGGAATTTGGGAGGCATTCAGAGAAAGAGCATGGGACTTATTAGCCCGAGGAAAGTAACAGGGCTTTCAACATTAGGCTGAAGATTTCCAGGAGAAAACCTACACAGAAATTTATTGTTCCCAAAAGTTACAAACTGTTACAGCAAATAGGCAAGGAAGGGACTTCATCACTTGTATGTTGACTTCTGTAATAAGTTGGCTTTTAAATTTTTCCTTGTCTGACACATTCTTGTTGTTTTACATCTTTACCAGAGTCAATAAGTACAAATGAGACCTAGACTGAAAGCAAAAGAAAAGAAAGGCCCCGACTGGTGTGGCTCGGTGGGTTGGGTGTTGTCCCACAAGGTTTCTGGTTCAAATCCTGGTCAGGGCACATGCCTGGGTTGCGGGTAACTTCATGATTGGGGACATGCAAGAGGCAACAGATCGATGTTTCTTTCCCTCGTTGATGTTTCTTTTCCTGTCTTTCTCCCTTCCTTCCCCTCTCTCTAAAATTAAATAAATAAAATCTTAAAAAAAAAAGGAAATAAAGAAGGGAACAAAAGGGAGAGGAAGAGGGAGAGAGAGAGAGAGAACAGCCTATTATATCCAAAGAAGTCCTTAAAAGCCAAATAGTCAATTCTTAATTACATTTGTGAGCAACCTTATTTTTGATTATCTCATGAAGGAAATAAGGAAATATAGTTTGCTGTTTAAATCTATCTTTAAGTAGGTAAAGGGGGAAAATTAAGACAAATGGCAAACAAACTGAAGTTAATAGCTAATGTGGAATGTACTCACCCTGAAGAACTAGAGCCAAGAGCATGTAATATACTTCTTGGGTACACAAACTAGAGCCGTGTTCTTTTTTCTAATTGCTGAAATAAAATGTAAGTTATCTCCATGTCGCTTTCTAAACTTCTCCCAAATCCTTCCAGTTTCCGTCTGAGCCCTTTCCACTGGATTTCAGTGCAGGCAGAGCACAGTCTGTGCAGACACGCTGCCCTCGTTTCTAACTCTGTAAAAATCAGTTTTCATGTCAAAGCATTTCTGGTCACGTTTCCCTGTTCAGCCCCTGCCCTGACCCATCCCCAGCTCCAACTGACCTGTGAGCATGGCAAGTTCTCTCTTCTCTCTTCCCCCACTCACCGTTGCTCATTTATTCTTGACTTTTTTAACAGGCTGAAGCTCAAATTCTTCAATGCTACAGCACTTCATCAAAGGTATACAAGCTTAAGTTTGGAGAATGATTCTCACTTCTTCCAAGTTGTATATGAATAAAATATGTTTCTAGACACTCTATTTTTGCATACTGTTTATGTTATTGTAATTGAAGTCATTCAGTCACCAAACATTTCCTGTGCGAGTGATTGGGGACTGGGAGTTATTCTAGGCACTGCGGACACAGGGATGAGACTCCAGTGATTTTCACAGCCCAGGAGATGGCACAGAAGCTGAGGGCAGCAGAAGAGCATTGAAGGGCCCTCCAAGGAATCTGCGCAGGGCGTCATGGCCACATCCCCAAACATCGATCCTCCAGGAAGGTCCATCTCCTTCATTGCTGGCATTGCAGTTTTCCAAAAAGAGCGATGCCGCCTCTCTTTTGGGTTGCCCTTGCTATGATTCATTCAACCACAGAGGATAGAGGTTTCAGAAAATCAAGGGACAGAGATGGGCTGCTTGAGCTCACTGAACCCTGCTGCTTAGCTCAGTGCTCTCTTTCTCAAGTCGAGGGGCCTGATTTTATGAATGACGGAGGCCTGGGAGCAGCTCCCTTGGCTCTGGGGTAAAATACAAAGGCATCTAGGCACTCGTGGGTGGGGCCATGCCTGCAGCCTCACCTTGCCTGTCTGAGCAGGAAGCCATTCTGCAGAGGGGAGGCCTACCTTCCCTCAGAGCTGAGAGGATGGACAACTTTCTTCCCTCATTGGAAATGCTGAAGGGCCAGTTCTTCTCTGTTCTCTTAGAAAACTGCAGTCAAACAAGTTCAATTTGCAAAGAAACAGGATTCATACTGAGGGATTTGCAAACAGTAGCCGTCTGTTCTGTGTGTCTCCTGTGGCCTGTTTTCTGAGTCAGCAGCACATAAATCTTGGAGTAACTTGCTTAAGAGCTGTGATGACAGTCTATTAACTTTGGTATCTTTTCCACAAGAAATCGTCTGTGGACATGCCAGAGGGGCTTAGCCTTTCCTGTTGTTACCTTATGGCGTCACTATGCTCCTTGGCGTCTGACCCGCTACAAGATGTTCAACAGGCATATGACAGTGGGCAGAGGCATCGAGGACGATTGTGTCCCCGTGGGTGGAGGGTGAGCAGGGGGGAGGATGGAGAAGAGGAGGACATGGTCTAGGTCACAAAGAGGAGGGCTAACGTGGCCATTTGGGAAGAAGGGACAGCAGGAGCAAACACTGTGAGTGGAGGCAGCGTGGCTGACATGGGATGGAGATGAAGAAAGAGACCAGGGCTGGATTGCAGGGTACACTGTGTGTCAGACTCAATTCACTGGCACAGTTATTCTGGGGTCAGACTCCATGTGGCCCACACACATTAGCAGTATCCCAAAGGCCAGCGTGCACAGCTTGGCAGCTGAGAGAGCTGGGAAGAGTTCCCGGATGCTGAAAGGACCACATTATTACTGCCTAGGGCAGCAGGTTTTTGGAGACAAGTCCCTAGACACGTTTTCCTTGGCAGAATGATACCAAGAGGACAAAAATTAGGCCAAGAAATTGAGCCTGTTCTCTGGAAGAGTAATGAATGGAATATTGTTGATTTGGCATCTGTTCCTGACTCAAGGAAAAGGTCTAAAGAGCAACTGCTACATTCCATCATTTAGCTAATGGGAGATTGAGGATTTGCCAGACATCATTTCTGGGCTTCACATGATTTTCAGAGCTGCTTTATGCTGACACTGTGATTATCGCCTCCTCGAGGCAGGGATCAAGCCAAAGGAGAATGGCAAACGCACTCTCTAGTTGAGCCTCGGCTCGAAGCTGAATTGCCTGCTCCAAGGTCAGGCTTTCGGAAGCAGCAGTGAAAAGGATTGAGACCAAGTTCCTCCCATCTGGAAGGTGCTAGAGCAGGGACCAGTTGCCCCAAACACATAGACCCCTCTTGTATTTATTCATTCAACCACTGAGCAGATATTGTTATGTGCATAGTGTGTCTAAGGCCCAGTTCTGAGCTCTGAACGAAACACAAGGAGCCTCTGATTGAGTGAGGGGAGACTGACAACCCGCAAATGAATATGAAACTGTCAGATGGAAGTAAGTTCTTTAGAAAACAGGCAGGATAAGGAGATAAAGAATGACAGGGAAAAGGTGCTATTTTGAGGCCTTGAACAATTATCAAACAGTGTTTCTGAAATATAGCAAATGAAAAAAGCAATGGATCCTTTCAAATTCCCCAGGTTGTAACAAGAATTAAAGGCAACGTACTTGGGAAAGATTTTGCCGCCTCTCTGGAATAGAGCAAGTCGTCAGGAACTGGTAGCTTACACTATTGCTGAAGGCAAGACAGTAGCTAAGTTCCCTTAGAACCTAGAAGTCTGCCAAACTTCCTGTGTTCAAGTTTGGTTCCCCTCCTTAAAGTCCACATGGTCTTAATCAGTTCCTTTATCTCTCTGTGTCTGTTTTCCTGTCTGCGAATGGAGTCCGAAGAGCACCTTTCTTGTGAAACTGTTGAAAGGATTATTGAGGAAGTACCCACGACGTGCTCAGCTCCAAGCCCAGCCTACAAAGTAGACGCTCAATATAAGTTATCTGTGACTATGCTAAGCTCTTCAAGAAAGATTTTCCAAGCATGAAAATCAGCCTTCCAGGACTGTAATTGATTTTGAATAGTAATGATGTTTTTTCTTGTAGCACCCACTTCTTTTTGAAGAGAGGAGAATAGAATTTAGAACAAATTGGCAGCAACGCCATGTGTGTGTCCTACCTATTAATTCACTTGCAGTTTCTTAAAGACACCTCTCCTCTTGCTACTCTCAGAAGGCAATGATATGTTAAAAAAAAAAAACTGGAAGGTGTATATCCAACTATTCAAAAATCAAATGCTTTGGCACGTTCTGGCCTTAGGCGTGGCATATATCCTTGCTTAGTGTGTCTGTCTGTTCTGCTAGAGTGTGCACGCTCATGTTAGGAAATCTTCCTTATTGGGGAGTATTTGCAACGCCTAACACAGTGCCTGGAGAGTTCAGTGCTCGGAAGATAAGGGTGAACTGACCTGAGGAGCCTGAATGGAAAGGAATACATAAACAATAGCCACAGTGACAGAGCAGAGGTCATCACACTAAGCCACACTTGTACAGAAAGGAATGGGGTTCACCACCATGGCAACACCCCCTTTCCTCTCCTCTGCAGAGCCTCCTTGGGCTGTGTCCTCTGGTAAGAATCAGGGCACAGTCATCGCCACCACTGGTGCAGTCCCCTCCTCTGCCTCTTCAGCCACTCCCCAGGGAAATGTGCCATGGGTGCTGAGCTTCCCTTTAGAAGGTCCATTCTGGACCTTCCTTGATGAGGGGCACTGCCACATCGAGTCATGGCCCTAGGAGCAGGAAAATATTGATCCCTCTGTTTACTGGAATAAAAACAGTCTTCTTTTGTGTTTTAGAAAGTGAAATTTCAAGCCAATGTCTGCTCAATGTGAATTCAATTAAATTCACAATAAGATATGAGATGATCTCAGCCAAATGACCCAAAGATCATCAGTGAAGGTAAAGGAAATACAGGCATGACAATTAGTCTACAATTTTTTAAAAAATTCCAAAAATGTACTGGATTTGAAATTGCATGCAAATAAAGTAATCAAGTGCAAAATGCATGAGAAGAACATGAAATTAAATTATGAAGGAAACTGGCATTATTCTTCCAGTCAGCAAAGGGGAAATTTTATGAAGAAATGAGGAAAGAAATGAAAGCAGTGAGAAGCAAATGTGATAAAGCATATACGGCAGGATAGCATCTAGCCTAGTGATGGTACATAGTATATCCTCATAAAAGCTTGTTAAGTAAGTGAATGAATACGAGGAATGGTTTGCAAAATTAAATGTGCAACAAATTAATTATAACATGCAATATCATTATGTGGCAATAAATCATAAAGACTAGGTTTAGAGTAAGAATTTTAACTGTCCTAATTCAACGTAATATGTTTCAATGTGAAACATCTCTGATTCTCCACTGATGTCTACTTGAAGTTTGGACGCATACAACTATTAAAATGAAAGTTCTCACATTTTTTATTCAAATTGCTGCATGGAAATGAAGGCCCAATCAATATGGATAAGCCCAGAGGCCAAGGCAGAATTCAGGAGGAGCCACCAAAACAGTCCCTCTTCTGAAGCAGAGGAAGGAGAGAGCTCATTCCCAGGCTTTATTTGCACATGGTGCTATTCACAGATGAATAAAGCATGCCACTTTGTTATTCACCCCCTGGGTCCATAGCACGTACGCACAGAGAGGAAGTGGTCCAAGAACCATTGGCATCCAACCCGTGATACATTATGTTGCTAAGTATCTGGCATGGCTATTGGCTCCACCTCTTCAGCCAGTTGCCAAATGTCATTTAACAAAGCATCCTCATCCAGGACCTCTATGTGACTATACTGGTGATATCATCCCTGGAGGTGAAGAGACACATTCCCTGAAGAAGCTCATCATTAGAAATAAACATGGCAGGGCATCAAAAAGCAAAAGCAGTATGAGGAAACTGAAGAGGAGCTTTTGAATAAACCACCATGCTTGTGGGTTTGCATGCGTGTTAGTGAATGTGTGCAAATGTGAAAGTCGTTATTCCATCAAGTGATATTTTTCTCCTAATTGCCTACACTAGTGACTAGCCTTCCCCAACTCCATAAATAAAACAAATATTTACTCTTGCTAGCAGTCTCCAGATCACAGTATCCAAGGCTGCTTGGGTTTTAGCTCTTCCTTCTAAGCATTTTGGGAAAGCTGAGCAAAGATTTCTCCCCAGCCTGCCTTCTTTCCGAGTGGCAATATCCTTTGTCACTTTACCAAGCTAAAAGTCAAATGGGATGTTTTAAAGAGAGAGTGGAAGAATTCCTTTAATGAACTTTTATCTTCTTACTTTGCATGGTGTTTTTAGGCAACCTACCCCCTGCACGCATGCACGCACACACCCAAATGCACATGTTACACACTCCTCAAAAATCAGCTCCCCCACTATGCTACTTCCTGTGCTTCTAACCAGATCTTTCACCTCAGCTCCAAATTCATACCTATCATTAGGCACTTAAAAATGAAATGTGTTCAATGTTGAGCTCACTGTCTGTCTACTCCTGGAACTATCTTATCCTGACTTCTCTTTACAAATGGTATATCCCCGAATCCAGCCACCACCTTGCCAAGCTCCCGAGTCATTAGATGCTGCTATGTCTCCTTCAATTTCTGAGTCAACCTTGCTAAGCACTAACGTTGACCGCAGTGGTGAAAGTACTCTTTTATTGCAGCCCCCAATTCAGCAACCTGACTGTGACTTCTCAGCCTGGCTGCACTGGGCCTTTCCCGGAGGGTCGCAGTAACCTCACGACGGTCTTCCTCGTCCAGCCTCACCGCAGTACAATCCACACTCTGCATTCTGACGCCGCCCTGAACCTTCCGAACCAACACCGGCTCAGGTCTAGCCAACCCTGAAAATCTTTCTGTTTAACAAGAAAGGGACAAAACCTAAATGAGGAAAACTATCGTGTCTTTGCTCTGAAAAGTAATACATAAATTTAGTGCAATTAGAACTCCAATAAAATTATTTGACTGGATCAAATGATGCTCACATTGATATGAAGTAATAGGTTCTGAAGAAGTTTTTGAAGCAGAGTATTTGGGGATAAATGCACTTTACTAGATGGTAGAAAGTGCAATAAAGCTGCTATTAGAAAACTTAGTATTGGGGCAGGAACGGAGAAATGACTTAATGAAACAGAACTGAGAACCTAAAAATAGATCCCAGAAAATACAAGAACTTGGTATATAATAAAGGCAATATTTTCAATTCAGAGGGGAAGGTAGCTTATTTAATAAATAGTGTTGACCCAATGGGCTATTTAAGTAGAATATTAGATTGGACCCCGGTGTACATTATATGCTAAAATAAATAACACATGTATTAGAGATTTCATTGTAACCGCAAAATCTTGAAAGAATATCTCAGTAAATACATGTGCAATGTAGGAGAAAGGAAGACCTTCTTAACCACAACCAGAAATCCCAGCGCTATACATGAAAAAATGCATAAATATTAAATTTTTGTATGCAAAATACACTATTAAAAAATCCACTAGACAAATGATAGATTTTGAATAGATATTACCACAGCAGAAAATAGACAAAGAACTCCCAAAAATTGACAAGGAAAAATAAAAACAACAAAATATGGCAAAAAAAAAAATAGAAAGAGCCTATTTCCAAAAGATGCAACTCAAATGGTGAAGAAACATGAGAAATGAAGCCTCAGGAAACAGTAAGATGGCATTTGATACTCAATGGCCTGTCTAAAACAAAGAAGAACTCTGTCACTCATTGCTGGTTGGGGAATGAATACTCTCATGCGCTGCTGCCAGAAATGTGTGTTGTTATAGAGCCTTTTAGGAACATAATCTGGCAATTTATTAAAATTAAGTCTTTACCCTAGAACATCAACAGCAGTTTGTAAGAATATATATATATATGTGTGTGTGTGTGTGTGTGTGTGTGTGTGTGTATATAAATTGGAAATAAAGAAATACCATATCAGACATGAATAGATGAATTATTAAAAATAATGAAAAATATGGCACATTCACATTTTACAGTGTCTTAAAAATACAAGTTGATTTTGAGCAATTTCTAAGAGGCATTCCATGAGAAAAGCGAGAGGTAGAAAACATATATAATATAAACAAATTATTGTAAAACAATGACAGCCCCATGTACATATGTCTGTGTACACATTGGTATGTGAGTACATGAAAATGGGGAAAACAGAAAGTTTAGACTAGGTTGTGAATGTTGGTTACCTGGAGTGGGCAGTTTGGTAATGAGAATACAGGAGACACAAGGCAAACGTAAAATCCAATGTGGAAAGCCTGTGTGTGTTCACTTTTTATATAATGATTATATATGTATTGACTGTAGGAAAGGTAACTCAGAAGTCATCAAGGGCTCTTTATTGGCTTCAGGAAATAATTCAAGAGCCGACACCACCTGGCCCTTGCCTGTTGATCCGTTTGTACAAATTCCTTCAGGCTTTCTCCCAGGGGAACAGATTTCCATTCCTACAACATACCCCTTCCTGGAATCTACATTTTCTTTGGATTTGCTATTATAAGGATTTCCTCCTCAACTAACTAATGAATTCCTCCTCATCCCTCAACTGTGAGCTCAACTTTCCTCTCCTCCAGGACACCCATTCGGCCCCTCTGCACCTCCTGGCTCCCCTCCGCAAGGGCCACTACCAGACAGGACTGTGTTCTTCTTTGCCCATCTTTCTACTGCAAGTCTCCATTGGCCCAGGATTCTTGGGAGAAAGGACCATCTTTTTTTTTTTTTCCCATTACATCCCTGAGTCATTTAATCTTTCCACTAGCTCCCCCAACACAGACATTCCCTAAAATTATTCTAGGTCACTTTTACAGAGCACAGCATTCCTTTACGGCCTGACTGCTTTATTGGAGGTAAGGCTGAGCTCACTGTGTCTACACAATGAGTAAAGCTCGATCACACAATAGTAACATCCCCTGAGCAGAGGGTGGTGCCTGGGCTTATCTAGTGTGCTCCAGTGGGACTTCTGGGAAACATGCAAAAGAACCACGGTCTGACTCTGGCTGGTGGAGGACCGGCAAGACAGAATGAAATGAGTATACATCAAACAAGTGGAAGATAAACAACAGTCATTGACTTCATAGCCTGCAGGGTCACTATCTAAAATACAAAAGTAAAGTGATTGCCTAACTGTGTTTGTGAACAAACAGTTCCTACCTATATTATTTTTAGTTGTATTTGGTTTTAAACAAAGACCATTCATCAGTCACCATATGATTGGTGGGTCTCAAAAAAAAATGCAAAGAGCTAAATAACCATAGCAATGAAATGCCCTCACAATCATGATCTTACCAGAGAACTATCCTATGACCTCTAAGCACTTAGTCAGAACAGCTGGGCAACTCCTGAAAAATCAATACTACCCACCACACGTACCCGTGTGAGCCGCCAGGTAAGCCTGGGTTGTGTGTGGAATTATTTACTCTCGCAGGTTCTTTACCCACCAGAAAACCTGCTCAGGGACTATTAGAGCAAACACTTCAGGGCGAAAATGGAGAAGGTAGTTCAGTGTTTCATTTCCTTTAAGCAATACGATAAAAGTGCAGGATAAATGAAAAGAAAATGTTTGTTTCCAGGATGGGAAAAACCTTTGTAACAGACTAAAGTTTTTCCACCTTTCTCCGTTTGAATCTAGAGTTCAAAGTTGTATTCATTCACAAACCAAGTAAACTGGAGAGTCTTCAAAAACTCCTTGTCAGTTGTGGCCAAATGCCTACATTCTTGTCATTTGGCACAGTTAAATGAAGAGCCAAAAATTGACCAGTACCAACCATGTAAAGAAGCCATTAGGAACGTCACACTACAGTACATCAGGGATGACTTACCTCCACGATTCCCACTCCAAATTCCCTAGGCAGTGGTGGGTTTTGCACTTCAGAATGAGTAACTGAAATGACATCTCAAAACTAACCAACTCAGTTTATTATCTCCACGGAATCAGGACGCCAGAGGGGACATGAAACACGCCAGTGACCGCCACATACCCTATTATAGCGTTCCAGCACTTCCTGCACCGTGGCTTGTCTCTAGGCAGATTTCAGGGCTCTGCATGCAGAGGTAAAAATCCACCTAAAATGTAAAGAACCCACACGACAGAAACATAGACACAGGAACCCGGATGGGATTTTAGCACTTACTGAGTCTAACCCCTTCATTTTATATATAGGAAAAACAAAAACAAAAACAAAACGAAACAGGATCTGAACACATTCAGTTACCTGCTCAAATAATAGGGCAGTTGATGGCAAAGCTGGGAATGGAACCCAGGTCTTCTAAATCCTCACCTGGGGCTCTTTGCACATACCTGCCTGCTTCTACTCAACCTGCTCAGCAGCCTCTGTGAACTAAATTTATAGGGTCATCACTGCCCTTTTTCTCATCAATAATGGCCCTATTTATAATGTTCTATGTTTGCTTATAGTGCTTTATATTTGTTTTTATTTTTTACTGCTTTTGATAATCCCTGGAAGGCCTACCATGAAGATGATAAAGTAGCAATAGAACAATATGTTACTTCATGTAATTATCATAAACCCGGAGCTGAACCCCAGGGATTCCAAGGCTCCCTGTGGTCTGACACCGGAAACTCTGGAGGTGCGACTGTTGAGCACTACTTCTAAAAATGTGCCCCCACAAAAACAGTTGTGTCTTGGAGTTAAGTAAGTTTGTGAAACTACAGTTCCCGACAGAACTCACTGTTTACCAGCACTTCGAAGGATCTGAGAAACCCTGCTGTCAATAAACTGGTTGAACATTATTTACCCCATTCCTTCTCAATCCTATTTGAATACGGAAGCTCTCTCTAACGCCAATTTCTGACAGAACTAATCTTCCTTAGAACAAACATTAGTAAGTTGCCTTATCACAGTGAGTAATGGGGTGTGGGCCAGTATCCCACCTTTCAATGCTTCATTTTATTGTGAAGTATCTGCAAAAGGTTCATTTCAGGAAGCTCATTGTAAAGTGGGGGTGGGTACGGGGAAAGGAGACGGAAAAGGAGGTACAGGAAGTTAACAATAACTTTAGAGTCTTGAGCTTATCATCTCATTTCAAATAAGCAAGACAAGTACAAGTAAGCAAAGCTTTGAGACTGTAAGTAAGTTGGCATCCAATATCCCATTAAGATACAAATAAAGGCATTCGGATTTTAGGTTTGAGTCCCACTGGGACAAAGGACATTTACATCAGGCCCTGGAGGACATGCAGAAAGGACGGTGTTTGGCACACAGTGATCAATAGATGTTTGCTTAACAAATGAAGGACATTGGGGGCTGGAGAGCAGCCTGAACAGTATCTGCAGTCAAACTGAATGGAGCGTGTTGGCCATGGAGGGGTGAGGAAGCTGGGCTGCCTGCAGCCGTACTGTGCTGGAGGGAAAGGAAGTTAAGATCCGAGTGGAAGGATAGATGCAGAATTTAAAAATATTTATTCAGATGAGGATTCAAGAGTCTTCCTGAAGCTGTGGGTCTCTTCCTTTTCACCTGTCGCCTCTTACCCATAGCCTGGGCATTAAATAGGCATTTAAAGGATGTTAGTTAAGTAAAAGAACAAATGAATGAGCACGATAGAAGGACCATGGAGAAAACCTGGGGGATCCCGCTTGGCAAGTAAGGTGTCACAAGCGGCGCTGAAGTGGTGTGGGCGGTGCAACACCACAGACAGTGGGAATCAGTTAGAAGGCAAAGGCAGGGGTGGAGGACACACTTCCCTGGAGTGGACAAATTTAAAATGCACTTTGAAGGAAAAGGCAATAAGCTCAAAAAGCAGCTAAAAAAAGAAAATAAAAAGGGGTCAGTGAAAGAGAGCCACTAACTTGAACCTGAAGAGAAGGGTACTATCATCGATAGACAAAGGAAATTTCCAAAGAGGGAGAAAACTTATGGGAAGATTGAGGATTGAGGCATGATGGCAACTATTCAACGGGAGATGTTCTGTCACCATAATGGTGACATGGGACAGCGCAACTGCTCACAAAGCATGTTCATGACCATTTAGCTTACTTTCCAAATGATGCGTAGACATGATTATCATCACCCCACTTTGCAGATGAGAAAACTGAGTAGCAGAAATATCAGGCTTGGCTCTACATGCACGCCGTCAGCAGGGAACATAGCTAGCATTTTAATTCCTATCTCCTAATTTTATATTCAATGTACTTTCGTGATATGTCGTTTCAGGAGATATTGAATTGAAAGACAATGCCTGGTCAGAGATAGAGATGTGAAATTTACTCATGTAGATACGAGAGTTGGAGTAGCAGAGAAGTGTCTATTCGATGAGAATTGAGTTCAGTCTGATGAGCTTTAACTGCGTGCCTGGTATGTGCTCGGTCCTGTGGTCCTCATAGGGGAATGGAAAGATGGTCAGCACACGGTCAAGAACTGGGATCCAGAGAAAGCTAAGAGGAAGAGAGAGGACTCAGTAAACAAGCCAAGTTAAATGAAAATCAAGTAAATTGTTGTTTTCTGAGTAGCTACTACTCTACTGTGAGCAGGACATGGCAGGGTAGACTGAAAAAAAATGTGCACGCAGCAGAGTATAATGTTTCAGACGCAGGGGTGGCAAAGAGGATGGCTTGATTAGAGATGGAAAATGCCACAAGTAGGGAGTAAGAACTCAGGAAAAACGTCTCTTTTCAATACTTCCCCACTTCGGGCAAACCCAAGAATGAAAAACAGGCTCAATTAATACCTCTCTTTCACGCAATTTGCCAATTTCTACTAAGACCAGACTCTTGCACAAGTCCTGGATTGAGTATGGAGCTTCAGTACTTAAAATAGTTGGGGTCAAAGGAAAAGAAACAAATGATGCCTAAGGATTTAGGGGGAAACCCGAGTCATAACGTTTTTTAAATATATTTGAATGACAGAGACTCACTCTGCCTGTTTCTCTCGCCCTCAAACGGAATCAGAGAAATCCAGTACAAACAGTACCATATGCAGGGTATTTCAGTCTATCACCCACCTGTCTAGGCTTCTCTACCACTAACACTGGGCATTCTGCACCTTTCTCATATCAGTGGTATTATTTGCTACCCTTAGAGCACATTCTGAAACCCTCCACCTACCAAAATCATGTGTGTGTTCATAGCTTTGCTCAAATACCACCTCAGCCCGGCAGCCTTCCCGAACAACTCGGCCTTAGACGGCCTCTCCCTTCCCAAGCTCTATAACACTTCGTGTTTTTAGAAGGAGCTTGTCACTCACTGGT
>PVJI01019601.1:0-30684 GCA_004026765.1 Micronycteris hirsuta | reverse complement strand
GGGTGGTCCCAGGCTCCCTGTGCTGGCGGCAGGGAGTGGGGAGTGCCACACAGGGCTCGGGGGTCCGGAAAAGGCCGCTCCTCCTTGCACCCTTCCCCTGCTCGGGTGACCTGTAGTTACTTTCATGTGATGAGCCTGTGGCTTTGTGGAGGAAAGAAACTTGCATAATCAGAAATAGGAACCTGGAAAAATAACTCAGTGGGGCATGCGGGGGATTGGGCAATGAGCTGTCGAGAAGATTTGGGGCCCTGAGAGGAGGGTTGGGGTGAGGAACTAGGTTTCGTCTGAGTCATGGCTGAGACCTAAGGGAGTCCCTGGAGCTTGAGATTTCGGAGGGATCAGAGGCAAGGGGACAGTGTCTTCCTGTCTTTGACCTGTCAGACTAGAAGTTGGGCACGGGGCCCACCCTAGAAGGGGTGGGCAGGGGTAGGAGTTTGAAACCATTCTGCAGGAAGCTGAGGCTGCTGCAGCTCCGAGCCCCCAGCCGTTCCCCTTTCCACCCCAGAGCATGAGATCAGGCCGTTTCCTGGTGGCTTCGGAATAGGAACCGTTCTTTTTAAAGGCTCCTTACGAAACTCACCTGAGCCGGGGCCAGGCAGGGCTGGAGGCTGCCTTTGTGGGACAGATGCCTCAGAGACTAGATAACCCTGCAGCATTGGGGGTGGGGTGGCCCTCCTGTGGGTGCCTGGCCCAGGTGGCACTGGAACTGGTGCCAGGTGGCAGGGGAACTGGAATTCCTCAGAGCTTTTGCCTGTTGAAGTTCTGTGGGAAGATTCCTCAAATCCAGGGTCCTTCTTAGGAAAGCGACTCTCTTAGACCGCATCTGGCGGTGTCACCTTCCTCCAGTGGCCTCCAGCTCTGTCCAGAGACTGAGTTGCTGGTCCTCTTCTTTAGGGCCAGAGCAGCAGAGACATGAAAATTTGGATGAGGCAGGTGAGGAGCTGATACCCCAATTTTTTTCTGCATTCCCCTGAGAAATTAGCTAAGGAATAATTTTCCTTAAAATGGTCCTTACAATACTTGGCTGAACCCGAGCCGGCCAGGGCTGGGAGCGGCTCTTGAGAGAGCCGTGCCCCGGAGACGAGGTAACTCTCGCGGCATCGGAAACACCCTCCCCACCACGCACACTCTCCAGGGCAGGCCTCGCACCCCCGGAGCGATGGAAGAACCCAAGAGCTTGTGAGACTCCGGTTGAGGAGAAAGGGCAGAAATGCATTGTTGTGTCTTCTTCGCCCTGCCACTTCCCCTGGAGAATAGTTTTAAGAGCTCTGCTGATAAATTCCTACTAGCGTCAGATGCCAGTGCTACCTGGTATGCTCAAGAGCTTGGCTCCCTTGCCAGTGAAGAATCTTGTAATGTCAAAGGCTCGGATGCTTTCTGCAGCATCGTGACCGGTAGGCAGGCGCAGTCATGTGGTACGTGTCTTAGCTCAGGCTGCTATAACAAAATATCATAGACTGGGTGGCTTAAACAATAGACATTTCTTTTCTTTTTTTTTAAAAGTTTTTATTTTTATTTATTTTTAGAGAGAGGGGACCGGAGGGAGAAAGAGAGGGAGAGAAACAGCAATGTATGGTTGCCTCTCACATGGCCCTCATGGGGACCTGGCCTGCAACCCAGGCATGTGCCCTGACTGGGAATCGAACCGGGACCGTTCGGTTCCCAGCCCGCGCTCAGTCCACTGAGCCACACCAGCCAGGGCCCACAATAGACATTTCTTTCTCACAGTTCTGTAGGCCTAGAAGTCCAAGATAAAGGTTCTTTTTTTTTTTTTTTTTTTTAAGATTTTACTTTATTTTTAGAGAGAGGAGAAGGGAGGGAGAAAAAGAGGGAAAAAAACATCAGTGTCCAATGTGGGGTTGCCCCTTGTATACTCTCTACCAGGGACCTGGCCTGCAACCCAGGCATGTGCCCTGACTGGGAATCGAACCAGCGACCCTTTGATTTGCAGACTGGCACTTAGTCCATTGAGCCACACCAGCCAGGGCAAGATCAAGGTTCTTCATGAGGCCTGTCTTCCTGGCTTGTAGCCTTCTTGCTGTGTCTTCACATGGCAGAGAGAGAGAGCATGAGCCGCGCTCTGGTCTCTTTCTCTTCTTGCAAGGGCACTGATCCCATCATGGACACTCACACTCATGGCCTCATCTAAACCTGATCACCTCCCAAAGGCCTTACCTCCAAACACCATCACTTTGGGGATCAGCGCCTCAATCTGTGAGTTTTGGGGGGACATAAACATTCAGTTCACAACAGTGGTTGGGGAGCTTGGGTTCTGGACCCACTCAGAACCGAGTGAACTTGACCCTCACTTACTGGAGGTGTGACCTCGAGCCTCTTCTATAAAGTGAGGATAATGACTGTGTTCCACACAGAGGGATCACATGTTAACAGTTAGAGTGACATAAAAACAGTAGATTGCTGCTTACCGAGGGCTGGGGTGGGCGTGGGGACATGTTGGACAAGGTGACGAACTTTCAGGTGTAAGACAAATGAATGCTGGGGACCTAACGTACGGCATGGCGACTCTAGTGAACAGCACTCTCTCTATTGTATACTTACAATTTTTTCAGAGAGAACATCTTAAACGTTCTCACCACACACACACACACACACACACACACACGTAACTATGTGGGGTAATGGATGCATTGGAGATGTTAACTGATTTTATTGTGGTAATAAGCTCACAATACATACTTGTATCAAGTCATCACACTGGTTACCTTAAACTTACGCAGTGTTACTGGCCAATTATATCTCAACGAACCTGGGAAGAACAAAGTGAGAGGGAAAGTAATGTACTTAACACAGTGCCTAGAATGTAAGTCCTGAGGCCAGGGGCACACTGACCGAAGGGCACTCAGTGACTGGACGCCGCAGCCTGCAAACACAGGAAGGGGAGGTGGGCCCGAAGCCTTTGTGAGTGTTGAATTTGAGAGGGTGAGGGTGGGGGTAGGGGAAGCTGTCCCAGAAAGGCTTCTTTATAAAGACAGGCCTAAGAAAAGCTACAGATTCTGTTGCATCTCTGAATTCATGCCGAGGCCACATGTTGTATTCGCAGAAGTCTATATAGTGTGCCCCAGTTCCCAAAGAACCTTCTCCACCAGTCATCCATGCCGTTTCCCCGTTTTGCCTCTGTGTAATTGTTTATGCTCTTTGCCCCTCCAGAATGCCCTGCCTCCCCATCCCACCACTTTTGTCAACGATACAATATGTTAGGTGTCCTCCAGGCCCCAGTCCAAATGGCATTTCCTCCGAGAAGCATTTGGTTATTAACTCAGATCAAAGTGGTCACCACGCCCTTCTGTCCATAACATGCCGTCCGGGCCGTTATCTGGACCCACACTAGGCACTGCCTTGCCTCTTGGTGACTTCTGGGCGTGTCTTAAAATCCACTCTCATGAACATCATAGGCAAAGGGACCCTGTTTCATATAGGGCTCAGAGAATATTTGATGAGCTAAGTAATAACTTTTCTAGCCCTCAAAGCCCACTGCGCTTCCTGAAATATTGGGACCTGAGGAGTGGGAAAGAGGAAAGGTTTTCCTCTCCCTTATCACCTATTTTCTGCTTACCTACCTCTCGGGAATCATAGATAGGATGGTTTTCATCCCTGCATGTCGGAGTGAGCAGACCAAGGCCCAGAGAGGGAAAGGAAGTCCTCCGGGTCACACAACAAGTTAGTGGCAGAGCTGGGCCCTGGATTCAGGGTGTGCTCCCTCTCTCTCTTCTGTTGGGACAGGTAGTGGAGTGTTGAGGGGTGAAGACGTGGATTCTGGAGCACTCGGGGGTCACTGTGATAATTCAGCGGTTTAATACATGCAGAGTCCTTAGATCGGCCCTAGCATGGGAAGCACAAAGAAAGACTTTGTTGCTATCACCTTCATTATCCCTCTGCCCTTGCACTGACAGCCACTACCTCCTACTGCCTGGTGCCTGCATTCTAGGGGAGAGAAGAACCCTGAGAGTACTAACTATGCCAGAACTACGACAGCAGGCAGCTTAGAGGACTAAGCTTCTGGGTTACGGACCCCGGGGGCCGAGGGTGATTTTCTGGACAAATCCATCTTATTTGTCTCTCTGTTTCAGTGAAGGGAAAATGAAAGGGAATGCTCTCCCCGGGTTGCAGGTGCCCAGCAGACCAGCTGAGTCTGAAGCAGTGTGCCCTGCGGGGCTCTCAGGCCTGCCCAGTGCTCACCGTGGCTCAATGCATGCGGCAGCCAGAGGCCTGCCTGAACCCCGTCTGTCTGTCTGTCTATCCGCCGGGCAGTCTGCAGACCCTCTCAAGCCAGGTCCTTGGCTTTCATCATATTTCTACCATCACAAAGCTGAAAGCAAAATTCCCCATCTGTCTGGTTGGAGGGGCATCCAAGTCATCCGTGGGTGACAGCTTCAGCCTACAACCCACTGAGACAGGGAGGTCAGCGTTGCTGCAGCCAACCAGAAGCTTCTTTCTCAGATTCCCAACACCTGCACCTTCCCAGACAGCAGGAGACACAGGGTGGGCACCCACCCAGAGCCTGCTCTTCCCTAGGGGAGAGCTATACAGTGTGCCCCCCTCCTCTGAAAACAAACTTAATTGCAAATTTGGGACAGGCCTAGGAGAAGGACTGTGAGAATTGAGACCAAAATTCCCTTAGTGGGCTGAACCGTTTCTGGGTTTCTATTCCACTTCTACGTGGGAGTCTGATTGGCTCAAAAAGAGTGCAGCACCAAATGCAGGCGCTTAGCGCGGGAGCCCTGTGCATCGGGGAGTTTTTAGGTGAGATTTCGTGTGAGCAGTTGGAGAATTAATTGGAGCAGCATTTTCCTGCCCCAAATCTGATTCTATGATCCTGTTGTTTTTTCTGAGTCTTTCCGGAGAGTGTGGCTGTTGTTGACATGATGCCCGAACCGGCCCAAACAGCTCTTTTCCAGCTAGAAGCTGGGCTGGCTGAAGCGTCCGTCCTCCCTCAGTCCAGGCCCTTGGCGACCAGGAACATACTTGGTCTTCACGGAAATCACTACTCAGGGTGCTGGGGTGCCAGTGGTAAACAAGAGAGAAGTGCTTCCTAACCCCTTGGAGCTCTCGGTCTAAGCAGGAGACAGGCACTGAGTGAGAACACTGGGTCATCTGAAACACAGGTGTCCCTGGTCTTGTGGTCAGGGAGAGCTTCCTAGCGAAAGTGATATTTAAATTAAGACCAGGAGGAAGAGTAGGTAATCTCTAGGCAGAGTGGGGTGTGGAGCACTTTAGCCAGAGATACTGACCTGTGCAAAAGTTCTGAAAAAGCAAGAGAGAACAAGGAGGACAGTGTGCCAGGTGAAGCTGAAAGGAGGAGCCGGGACCAGGCCCCCGGGGCCAGGCCTGCCCTCAGGAGGGTGTGCGTGTTCATTCTGACAGTGATGGGAAGCCGTAGACAGGCCTTCGAAAGGAGTGACCTGCCAGGTGTGTTTCAGAAGGTGCTGTCTAGTTTCTGTGAGCCGCTGGGACACTTTCCTCCCACTGATCGTTCTAGCGATGATAGCAGCCTTGTGAACCTGGGGCTGCTCAAGCTAACAGACCCGGCCCAACTGCGATCGCTGTGCCATTCACTGACACCACAGCCAGAGTGGCCTTTTCCACTCTCCCTTCACTAAGACAAATCTCCTAGGTTGGTTTCTCACAGTCAGCACCAGACTGTGTTCATGAGACTGAGCTCACCAGCCCAGGACAGGGGGTAGTGACCTGGGAAAAGGGGAAATTGGGAGTCATGAAATTGCGTAACCAGAATCTGAAAGTGCCTTATGTAAAAGATGTACATCCTGGGACAGTCCAGGGACAGGGTAAAGGGCCAGCTTGAGTCACCCCTGTGGGAAGGAAGGCAAAGGTGGTCCCTTGGGGGAACTGTGTGGCTGGTCATCTGTGATTTCTTCTCAGAGACTACCAGCTGGCTTTGCTTGCCTGCTGAGTCTGCCTGCCTCCCCCCCATCCCAGGGTCCTAGTGACTCAGTGCAGGCTGGGTGCAAGCATGTGCTGAGCTTCTGGGGAAGGGCAGCCAGGGACACCAGCGTCCCTTGTGAAGGTGGCCTGGGCCAGACCACTCCCTCTCTCCACCTCTAAGATTATAAAGGTAACATTGAGGGAGGGCACCAAAGGCAGAATACTGAGGACGAGAAGAACAGGGAAGTATGAGCTGGCCATGTAGCCATCCTTGGTTCCCTATAACCAAGTAGTGGTCTTACCACTTGTTGGCATTTGGGGACAGACGTTCTTTGGGACAGTTCTGCATATTGCAGGACACTTTGACATTTCTGACTTTAAAATGCTCCTACATGGTGGTTGTGGCGGTGGGGGAGGTGTTCAGGAGGTGGAGGAATGGAGAAAAACAGAAAAAGAAGTCATAAAAAAAGGTGTATTTCTCAGTGGACAGTAAAAAAAAAAAAGAAAAAGGCTTCTATGCTTTGCAATGGAATACTAGACGGCTGTAAAAAAGAAGGAACTCTTACCCTTGTGACAGTGTAGTTGGACCTGGAGAGTTTTATGCTAAGTGAAATAAGCCAGGCAGAGAAGGACAAGTACCATATGCTGTTACTAATGTGAAATTGAATGAACAAAATAAACTAATGAGCAAAATAGAACCAGAGGCATGGATACATGGAATAGACTGACAGATCTCAGAGGGGAGGTGGATAGGGGTGGGGATACTGGATAAAATAAGATGGATAGATTATCCGAAGAACATATATGCATAGCCTACAGACACAGACAATAGTTGGTGCAGGCCAGGGGACAGGAGAGGGGGCTGGGTGGAGGTGGGCAGAGAGGGGAAAATGGGGACATCTGTGATAGTGTCAACAATCAAAAAATGCTCCTACACATTTTTGAATACTACCAACTGCCTCTCCCCCAACTGACAGCCACTGTCCCAGTGTTTATGGGGACAGGGTAAGCATAGTTGTGCTTCAGATTCTGCAACTGGCAAGCAGGGAGCTCGGGAAAATTCCCCCATTTGAAACTATCTTAGGGAAGGTTTTGTCCTGTTGGATGGTTTTTCTTCTCAGGCCACTGATAGAGGCTCTGCTGTCTCCTGACCTGAAATGGAGTTCCTGCTGACTTCCCTAGCCTTGTTGCTGTGTAGAATCTGTGGACTAAGCTCCGATTTCAGCATAGACTTTTCCAGGCTTCTTAGCTGGTCCTCTCCTGGAGGCCGAGGAGCTGCTCCGCTGAGCCACCAGATGGCGCTCCGGAGCCCCCCACCGCTGTCTGCCGCAGGAGCGCTGGTAGCAGGAGTGACTGCAGAGGGAACTTGCCTTAAAGAGGCCTGGTCCTTAAAGAGACAGGGCCACACACCCACGAACTAGAACGGTGACACCTAAGCGAGACTCCACCAATGACGAGCACCACTGACTAGGCTCTGACGCTCCTTCATCCTTCCTAGCTTTCGTGAATGTTGAGCTGCCACCTTTGGTGCCAGTCTCCTTGACAGCTTGCCCTCAGCCTCTGTGGCCACTCCTGGGCCTGACAGGGACTGGGTCAGCCTGGTTGGTGGCGTCAGAGCTCCTGGCGGAGCAGCGCAGGCCTGGGACGCATCTGCAGAACTCTGGCTGAAGGAGCGAGGAGCACAGCCAGCTTCGGGGGAACCATGGCCTCGGGAGGGCAGAGGGCCAGCCTGTGAGCTCTGACCCCAGCTGGATTTGCCCCTGCTGCACTTGGAGCTGATAAGTTCAGAGCCACGGAACTTTCTCTCTGGGTTTTTGGGACTTGGAGAATCCTTCCATCTCTTCTACTGGCCTCTTTCCAAATGCTGATGAGGATGCCGTGGTAAGTACACGAGGAAGGGGCCCCAGATGCTACTATTGAGCCTTCTGATCAACTCTCAAGGACCCTCTGACCCCCTGGGTGGTGCGAGTTGCGCCGTGCTGGGGAAGGGCCATTTCAGCTGGGGCTTGGCACGAGACTCCTGGAACTGCAGCTTGCTTAATCAAGCTAAGGCAGCATCTCTGTCCGGAATGCTGGGCTCACTGTGGACTCCGGTCATGGGAGCAGGGCTTCCACACACCGCAGGAAACATGTGGGTACGGGTGAGGGGCTTCTGGGCTACAGGGACCTGGGTGTCACTGTGCCTTCTCCTCTCCAAGGGAGGCAATGAGGGGTGAATGCCATTCTCAGGTTTCTATCTTGCCAGAGCTGCAGCTCTTTCCCGTGACTCAAGCTTACACAAAACTTTGGTAGAGAAAGGAGTAACTGGGGAGGACCGAGAGTTCATCTGTGCTGCCTGCAGATCTGACTGTCCGCTGCAAAAGCAAGGAGGCTGGGACGAGGCAGATGGGAAGAGGGCCAAGGACAGAACTGCTAGGCCAAGACTTCTCCCTTAGAGGTGACTCAGAGATTACACATGTGGACTCTGGAATCAGAATCTGAGTTCGTTTCCAAGGTCACCACCTGCTCGCCAATGGCTTGTCTTTCTGCTGCTGTGGAATGGAGAGGCCTGGGGAATTGTCTTCTCCCAAGGCCAAGGATTGAGGGTGAATCTTAGAACAGTAGATGCCACTTTATTGTATCAAGGTGAAGGGAATGAAGCACGGAGTGGGAAACAGGCCACCCCAGGGTCTGCTAGGAAGCAAAGTGTATGTATAGTCCTCTAGGGCTGGTAGGAAGCCCGGAAGTCATCTGTGTGATCCGTCAGGCCACCCGCCTACAGATGTGAAAACAGAGGCTGGAAGAGCCTGAGACTGGCCCCAGGCAGAGAAGCAGTGGGGTCTGGCTGGGACTGGAGTTCAGGAGATTGTCATTGAACTGACTGTGTGTAGCTTGTCTCCAGGGTCACCTGCCCTGGTGTAGTAGCTGTGGGCTTCTTTGAGAACCAGCTCTCTTTCTGCTTAATCATTGGTGGCCCTGGGAGGTTTGCTCTGGATTTCTTCCTCCCTTTCTCTTTGTTCATTTGTTCATTCATTGTAGCCCAATCCAGAGATCACATGTGCGGACTCTGGATCAGAATCAGGGTTCATTTCCAAGGTCACCACCTGCTCACCAATGGCCTGTCTTTCTGCGTCTGTGGAATGGAGGGGATAGTAGTGCCTATCCCATGGGTTTATTATGAGGATTAAGTGAGATGGTCTATGGGAAGCACATAAAGTAGTGCCCGGCACTTCAGAAGCACTCAATAAATGTCAGCTGTTGTTAACTTTATTTATTCAACATGTATTATTGAATGCCAATCTGTGGGGCTTTTGACAGAAAGCTGATCTGGGGGCACAGTGTGGTTACGGCTGGTTTGAAGGATCTACCTGAGTCTCATTCATGCACTGGATCCCAGTGAAAGGAGATGCAGCCTCAGCTTTTAAAGAGCTGATCTACCATGGAGGGTGAAAACTCTTGGTTCTTTGGCTATCACAATCTCCTCTTTCTTTGTGTGTGTGTGTGGTTTTTTTTTTTTTTTTTTATTTGAATGCAAAGAGCTCCACCCGCCTGGCTGCCTGTACACCCAGCCTCTGCTCACTGGCGCTCCCTGCTGGCCCCAGAGTGGAGAGAGGCAAGTGGATATCCTCTTCGGCTGCGGAGACTGGGGGGTGGGGTAGGGGGTGGCTTCTTGTTGTGCACAGTGGAGCTGGGTTGCCAACAGTGAGGAGGGAAGAAAAGTGGAAATACCCAGTTTGGGTTCTTAGCACAGTCACTGTTTTCCATCCTGGCTGGAATAAGTGGCTGTTAGAAATAAGAGTTGGCTGTCGGAGAGGCAGTGAGTAGCACACCCCTGGGAATTACGTTCGAGGCCACTGACCTTCAGAGTGGGATACAACTTCTTCCCCCTCAGTCTGTCATCATCAGCACTCCTGGCAAGGTGTCGGGGGGGGGAGGCAGGAGCAGGGCTGTCAGCGTGAGAGGTGGGGAGCGAGGGGAGCTGAGGACAGCCTGCGGACACAGGCCAGAGAGAGGGCTGGGGAAGGCGGAGAGCGTTCACTCAAAGGACTGGACAGCGAATGGTTAGTGCGGGCTTGGAGGATGCCGTGTGCCTTGGGGTGCGTGGACAGGTCTGCGCTTTGCTGAATCAGGGCAGCCTGTCCACGGGAAGGCACCCCTGCTGCTCCAACAGATTGGCGCTGCTGGCCAAGCACTTCGCCTTTGGCAAAATGCAGATGAGAGTAACTCTTTAACTCCTTCCTTCCTAAGATGTGGATTGGGTCTCCCCCAAACTCCTCCCCACCCTCACAGCCCGGATTCTGGAGGCTTCTGCTCCAGTGTGAAGTCACCCCGGCCCTTAGAGGCCCACATGTGACATGTCTCCGTAGCCAAGGTTCGAGTCTGGCTGCCTGCTGTTAGCATCTACGGACAGCCCCCCAGCAGAGGCATCCAGGGAATCTTGAAGTAAGTGCCCTTTCCTGGGACACGTGTGAGACAGGTGTGTGGTGACGGAAGAGGGCTGGGAGTGTTTCCTAGGAGGTGGTCTCTAACCCATGGACCAGCAAAGATTTCCAGGGACATTTGTCACCTTGCTTTCACCAGTCACTGACAGTGCAGGCAGCATGCATGGCATTTGAAAGCATGAGCAGACAGCACCAGGGTTCAAGTCCCTGCCCTCCACTTACTGGCTGAGTGGGTTACTTAGCTGCTCCGTGCCTCAGTTTTCTCATCTGGGAAATGGAGGGAACTGAGGTAGTGAGGCTTACGGTGAGATAATCTTGTAAACAGAAGACTGAGACCCGGGACAGGTGCACTGCAGTCGTTCTCTGTTAATTATTAGGAGTGTTCCTCTTTGTGGCCTCTAAGATTCCTCTCTCCCTCTGCCCTGAATTGTGTCTGGAGTGGGAGGTCCAAGACAGGATTGGACAGAATGTATGTTAAAAAAAAAAGCAAACTATGGCAACGCTAAGGAGAGTGACTGTAACGTTTTAGTTTCAAAAAATGCTGAAAATAGCTTGTTCAAGCCTTTGTAGATAAAAATGTAAAATGTATGCAAATGTATGTGACTCACGCAGAAACACACATCCATGGCCTGCTCATAGCCAGTGCCCGGATGTGGCCATCAGGAAAATCCCTGCAGCGTGGAGAAGAGGGCCGAGGCTGCCTTGGTGGTGGTGGTGGTGGTTGGGGAGGGGGCAGTGCTCCTGGTTCTACCTTTCCTCTGTGCCTTCTGAGAGTTCTATGTGGGAAGAAGAGAGGCCCTGGGCCCCTCTCTGCTCCTCCACGATCCTGGTTCTTCTGAGAGCCCACTTGCTTCCTCTCCCATCCGGGCTCTATTTCTGGAGCATCTCATTGGAGATGTACGCCTCCCTCTCCTCCAAGCTCCAGGTGCCGGCTCGGTCCTCCCAGTCCTGTGTGCAAGGCAGGAGTGGTGGGAGGGTGGTAGGCGAGCAGGGAGGGGCTGTAAGATAGCAGCCAGGGCTGGAGCGCAGAGGGCCGGGGTAGGGGAGAGCCAAGTAGATGCAGGGAGGGGACAGTATTACTTGACAGTTCCACTGCAGCTACCTGCGGGGGCTTTCCACAGCCCCGAGCGTCTTCTGCTGCACCTCCCGACCCGCTGTCAGCCTGTGGCCACCATCTTCCCCTGGGGCAGCTCTGCAGGCCTCTGCCCAAGCAGCTGCAGGGGCTGGGTGAAGGCTTCCTTTCGGCATCATGGTGAGGGTCTGCTTCTGCCTTTAAGAAGAACTAGGGCTGCAGTTGTTTGGAATGATGAGAAGCCTCCTCCCCCATGCTCTGGGGATGCTGGCAAGACTGCCCCCCACAAAGGGCAGGGGAAGCTTCACCTTGTGGGGTCCCAGCTTTGCCCTTAAGCTGCTAGGGGGTGGGAAGGGTCACCTCATTATCAGAAACCTCACTATCTGAGGTAAAACCGGCATAAACGGACCAATGCCTCCCTTTCCTTAGGTTCAGGAGCTTCAGTCCCTGCTGCCCTGGACCACCCTAGGCTGACCCCACCCCTCCAGTCCCCTCTCTCTCCAGAGCCTCCTTTAGCCCAAGGAGGCCTGCAGAACCCACGCTGCCTTGGGTCTCACAGAACCAGCACTCGGGACAGGCACCCCGGCCCCACCTCTTCGCTGCTTTTGTGGGGTCTTAGGAGGAATTTTGTCTCCAAAGATTCTGTTCTCAGAAGCGTCTTGACCCCAGACTTCCCTCCGTTTGTGTGTGACTATGTATCCATGGTGTGCCTGCAGCGCTGTGCTAGGAATCCCCGGAAGGGGACCCTGGAAGGGACCCAGCAGAGACGCCGGAGCCTCCCCTGCACCCCAGTTTGTCCTCCACAGCCCCTCACTCACCCCCAGCCTCTGGCCCTTCTCCCGCCGCCGCCCCCTGGAGCGCAGGGCAGGAACGGCCCAGCTGCGAGGTCAAGGGTGTTCAGATAGACGAGGCGTTGTCAAGGTTTGGAAGGAAAGAGTCCCTGGGCAGCCAAGGGTGCCCGCCGGCCGGCAGGACGTTAACCCCGTCAGCGCCGCTTGCCAGGCTTGCCTAGGGGAGGGGCCTGGCCGCCGCGCCGGCCCCTGAAACTGCGCTTGGAGATCCCGGGGTGGCAGGTGATGTCACCCCTGCGGGCCCGCAGGTCTCCCCGCGGCACCTCGTTTGCGGGTTGCCAGAATTAGGCCGAGCCCAGCGAGGGGAAGGGAAGGGGCCTGGGCCCGCGCCGCCGCGCGGAGGGCCCCGCGGGGCCACTGCTCCGTTGCCACGGGCCGGAGCCCCTCTCGTCCCGGCGTCGGTGGGGACCCGGGCCGCGTCCCCACACCCCCGCCCGCGGCGTGCGGCGGCGGGGGAGGGGGAGCGGGAGCCTCGCGCAGATTGGCCGCGGCCTCGGCCCCCGCCCCCCGCCCCTGGGCGCCGCGCAGCCCCGGGGAAGTTGCTAGTTGGCGCGCAGGCTGCGGGGCCGAGGCTCCCGGATCCGCAGCGGGGCTCCCCGCGGCCGCAGTGGCCGGCAGGGCTCCCGGGGGCGCGCGGCTGCCCTCGGCCGCCCACCCCCGCCCTCCCGGCGCCGCCGGCTCGCTCCTCCCTGCTACCTGTTTCCCTGCCTCCCCCGCCTGCGCCCCGCGCTCGGCAACTTCGGCCTTCGGGGCTGGCCGCCCCTCCCGGCTCCCCGCCGGCCCGCCCGCCCGCCGCCCGCGCCCTCCCTCCTTTGTTGTGCGATGCGGGTCGGGTTTCCGATCTGACCGAGCCGCCGCCGCCTCCGTCGCCGTCCGTCGCGCGGAGCCGCGGGCATGGAGCCGCTGAGCCACCGGGGCCTGCCGCGCCTCTCCTGGATCGACACCCTCTACAGCAGTACGTGCGCGCGGGCCGGGGGCCGGGGCGGGCGCGGGGCCCGAGACGCCGGGCTCGTCTGGGGAGCAGGGCGCGGGCGGGGGGCTGCGGGCACGGCCGGCCGAGGGTCCAGCGGGCGGGGGGGCGGCGCAGGGCCCCCACGATCGGCCACACATGGGGTCCCCGGAGCGGACCTCAGGCGGGTGGGAGCCGGGCAGAGGAGCGACGGGGCCGGGGGAGCCGCGCCGCCCTCTCCCACCTGTTGTGCGGCCGACCACTGCCCGGTCCTCGGGCCGGGGGGAGCCCGTGTCGCGCGCTGCCCCCGCTCCCCGACCGGCTGCTCCTCCGGCCCGTGCTGACGCGGAAAGGCCGTTTTGGCAAAGTCCTTGGGGCCGGAGTTGGCCACCTCGGGGACGCCCTGAGACGCGTGTGTGTTTCGGGGTGGGGGCGGGCGGGGAGGGAGCGTGTGTGTGTGTGCAGATCTTCGCGGGGGCCGTTCGGATGAAGGAGCTGAAAGCGCCCGGCTCCGCAGCCTTTCCTGCCAGGCTCATCACCACCCCCACCTCCGCCGCCCCCCCAACAGAAAAAAACAACCTTTGGGGCTTCTCCACTCCCTCGCCCCCAAATCTGCCGCGATCTTGTGACCGCCCCTGCGCTGCCGCCGGGGACGTGCAACTGATTACTCCGACATCTGGGGTTGGGGGGTCAGCGCCCCCGCCCCGCCCTGCTTAGGGGTTGAAGCTTAGGTGGCTGATGCGCTGCACGTCGCGCCCCGCCCCGCCCCTGCCTGAGGCACCGTCCCCAGCGCTCCCCGTGATGCGGGAAGAGGGTCCTGCCGGCCCGGCCCCGAGGAAGGCCGGGAGGGGTTTTCCTCTCCCCGACACTTCAGCAGGACCCTCCCACTCGCTTTGCCCTGAGGCAGGAGGTCGGGGTTGAGCAAGGCAGGTGGAGCTGGGTTCTGCTCTGTCCGTGGGTCAAGGACATTTTAAAGAGCCAACTAAGCTCACATTCCTCCCATCAGTCCAGTGGAAGGTGGGACGAGGGAGTAGGCAAGGGTGATGCCTCGGGCCCCAAGGTCTTGCCCGGGAGGCTTCAGAGCGCTCCTTGTCCCGCTTCTGAACCCTGTACCCCCTGGGTCACCGTCCTTCCTCTGCCTTCTTCTCCCCCCTCTTCTCCCTCCATCCCATTTTTTCCCCTTCCTTTTCTCCCCCCACCCCTGCCCAGGAGCTCCCCTAGTGATGGTTCATTCCGCTTTGGTTTTTTCAACATCAAAGGGGCAACACCAGATCCCCTGGGTGTCAGTCCTGTGCCAAGCCCAACCACCCATCTGCTCCTTCCCCTGCAGAGGCCAGCACTGCCGGGCGAAGGTCAGGGCCCCTCGGCCGTGTGGCCTGTGTGTGCACGTGTGCACGTGTGTCCACGTGAGCGGGGGCCCACATCTGTTCAGAGCCCTGCTGCAGATCAGCTCCTGCCCCGCAGGAAGGATGAGTGGCCCCCTCTTCGCTGCGCTCTTGCAAATGACAGTCATAACAATGCCTCATATTCACATGCTGCTTACATTTCTGAATATTTCTGGCTCTTGCTGAAACCCAGTATTGGTTCCCTATTTCCCAAAGCATAGGGTCCTACAGAAACCTGGCACTGGCTCCGTTTCCGTTGCTCTGAAGAATAATCCCAGACCTGATCATTTCCAAGTTTTCCTCTCTCCCCGTTCCCTCCCTGCCCCCCTAAGCAGAGAAGCAACATTGCCTGAGGCTACCTTGAGAATTTCTGACCAGAGGAAGCCCCGGCCTGGAAAGGGAATTAGACCAGAGGGCCTCTTTGCGGATGCTTGTTAGCCAGCCCTGACTCTGGCAGGCTGGCATCTGAGCTGTCTGATCTGCTGCCGCTTCTGCCCTGGCCCCTGGGCTCCTGGGGCAGGCGGCCTGACGGAGGGGTGGGAGGGGGTACAGACTTGGCAGCAGTGTGAGGAGTTCCTGCCTCCCGCTTCAAAACAGCTTATTTGAGAGCTGTGGAATGAGGCTTCCTGGGGAGGTGCTGTGCAGTCATGTTTGGGCTGTTAGCCATGAAGTTTCCTCTTGACAAGAGCCTAAATTAAAACAAATACCCGGCCTGTCATTTGCCTGGCAGCAGGGTTTTGTGGCTCCCAGAGGAAGTTCCTCTGCCTCTCGAGAAGCTGTTTGCTTACAGGGCTCACAGTCCTGGGGTGGCAAGTCGCCACAAAAGCCAAATCTGTCAGGAATTGTAAAGGGGATGTACCTAGGGCACCGGGTGGCCAGCGTCCTTCTTAGAGACATGAGTTACCCAGTGAGAAAGCTTCCTCCTGAGCACATGATAGTATTGTCTAACAGTGATGGTAGCATCTCCCGGGGACCTGCTATGTGCCAGGCTCTGTGCGAGGCACTTTCCATCCATTCTCTCTCAACCTCACAACGTGGGCGAGATATGTAGCCTTACCTCCACTTTGCAGAGAGAGAAGCTCAGTAAGCTCAAATCATTACCTAAGGTCACATAACTGATAAGCGGCAAAGCTGGCATTCAGATCATACACCAGGAAGACTCGAATTTCACCTGGATATGTCAGCTTATTCAAGGCCTTGAAATGGTCCAACAGGGTAAGTGGCCTCACTGACTCTGACCCCAGCCTGTCCATGTGTCCCTGGCAGGCACTGAGACCTGGAGCCGAGGCAAGGCTGACTGAGGCTCCGAGCTCCCCAAGGCCAGTAATTCTCTTCCCCTAACGTGCCTGACTGCCAGCCACCCCGCGCCTTCACGCCCTTCTTGCCTTCGGAGTTACCAGCTCCTTCTGGCGTCAGCATCTGTGCCAGGAGGAGTGTGTCCACTTCCACTGTAGGTTGACAGTCATTTGGTAAGGGGTGGGCAGCGGCCCCCCTCTCTCCCCTGCGGCCGAAGTCTTGGAGGGCTGCAGAGTGATGTCAGTTTGTCAGACAGAAGGAGATGGGTTGGCTCCCAGCTGCCAGCGTGGCCCAGCACTGATTGCGGCAGGGTCTTTGCAGTGGAGTGGCCGCTGGGGGTTCCCGCCATCCCACCTCCTGTCTGTCCACGAATTTCCCAACGTTAATGTAATAATGTCAGCTTCACCACCACCCCTCAACCTCCCCCTTCCCGCCCCCCGTAGAGCTGCGATCTTCATTTTATCTTCTTTCTGTCTTTTTCTCATCCTTTCCCACTAAACACATCACTTCCTCTTGGTTTTCTTCTTTATCATGGGATTAGGCTGGGTTAAATTAAGTTCTGTGGGAGGAATTACTTCCAAATAGGGGGAGGGGGGACTGGTGCTCTGACAGTTCCTCTGTCCCTGGAGTGGAGACAGCCGTCCACACAGATCTGAATTGAGATGTGTGTGCCCCAGGTATGCTAATAATTTGGCACCTCTTCAAATGGAAAGTCTTTAGCCATATGCTCAGGATTTATTTAAAGAGCTGAGGGCTCATTTAAGGTCTTTTTCTTTGCCATTCCAGCCTCTTTTTTGTCCTGAGCCTTTCAGCTCTGGCCTCAAACATTCCTACCCTATTGAGCCAAACAAAAGCTTGCAGCTACTGGGACCTCACAGAAGGCAGAACTCGGCCATCTGTCGTCAGTAGAACCTGCCTTTTGGGGCTCCCGGCTCTTGTCCCAAACAGTGTTTCCAAGGCACATTTCAGTCTGTTATGAAATTCTCATGCCCCTTGGAGACTCACTGCCCTGTCCAGGGGCCAGAAAAGGGTGTGGGGCCATGGGGACACAACCGATCTCCAGGTGATCATGAACCTGCCTCAGTTTCCCACCTTATTCCTGTATTAGCCACCGGCATGGCAGACTGTGTGGGCTAGATCAGACTGCAGCCGGACCACCCCCGATGTGCTAGTGATCCCTAGCAGGGGGAGGTCTTCTTACCCTCTGAATAGCCCCCGTCAGCACGGGGAGGCGGTTGGGGAGGCTGCCAGAGTCTCGGAGGTGGGGCTGGCAGGGGAGTGAAGTCATCTGTTCAGAAAAACGTAATTTGTTGTGGTGATTGCTGATGTTTGTTGTCCCTTAGAAAGAGGAAGAAATGGCAGGAACATTTGGGGAGAACTGGCTAGAAAATGCAGCTAGGTGGGTAGAAGGTGGGAGAACAGTGAGAAACACCCACCCTGCCTCCCTCTCATGGGTGGGAGGGAAGACAGGCTGCTCCCCGAGGTCAGGTCCGTTTGCTGTGCGATTCTGGAGCGCGCTCCGTGTGCATATTCCTGCAAAGGGAGGCTGCGAGATCTCCCGTGGGCGCTGTGGGGATTCATGGTTAATGTTTACATAAAGTGCTTTGAAGATAAGGGGTGTGATTGAACTGCTCAGCTGTCCAGCTCATCACGGTCCCCATTCCTGACAGGCTGGCGGAGGAGTTTGGGAGGGAGGGGGAAGGGGGGACTGGCAGCAATGGGAGTCGGTCAGGTTCTTATACGGTGCCTAGCCCAGGGCCTCACACGTAATATGCCCGCGGTGATTTTTGGTTGTATGAGCGAGTGTGAGAGGGGACAGAAAACTTCTCCGTTCTTGGCTCCTTTAACTCCTTACTCCACTAGAAGTCCCAGAAACCCATTAGCTGGCCCATTCACAAGTTTCCGGCTGTGTGGATTTGGTAATTGTAGCGACTTACAGCAGAGTCGGAGACCCCCCAGGGGAGTCGCATGTGTTGCCAGGGCTGAGATGTGATTGGAAGACCAGACTGCCAGTGACGGAGCTGTCGCTGTGTAGCTCAGCTTGCGCTCTTGGGGGGTCAACCAGGAACGAAGTGGCTTTAGAACAACTCCGCGTCATCTGCCTCCGTCTGGCCCCTGGGGTGGTAGGTAGGCTGAGGCGATCAATGGGGTTTGGCGTGCTCCCCACATCCTTACCTGCAGCATCTCAGCACTTCCCACGGATGCCAGTAGGAGAGGCCAGCACGCTTCCCTGCCTCCCGGGCAGGGTGGGAGAGACCGATGTCGACGTGTGGCCGTGGTCTGCCTTAGCTTGCATTTCAGTGGGCGAGATGGTTGGAGGCAGGGATGCCCCAGACTGGCAGTAGGAGTGTTCTGCTTGTCCCTGAAGCTTGGAGAGCGCCTTTCCAGACCCTGTACCTGGGGAAGAAGAAAGAAATCAGGGCAACAGACAGACTATGGGATGCATCCAAATCCCCTGCCCAAGGCCTTGGCAAAGAGCCCTTTGAGGTGGGGCCTAGTGATGCCATGACCAGCTGCGGCTGGGACAGCCTGATCCTCTGTCCCCAGGTTCTGACTGTATTTGGGCCTCTCCCTCAGTTGGCCGCCCCTGTGCTTTATTCCTGGTTTCTCTTCCTGGCCCTTCCTTGCCCATCACACACCAGAATCAAAGTGACTATGAGTTGACTGGCCATACAGAAACGGGCCGGGTCGGTGCGGTCTGCAGGGGATGGGGCCAGATGGGGTGGAACGCTCCCCTTTCTCTGCCCTCCTCACCGATGCCTTCATGCCCCTCCAGGCCACAGGGAGACAGGGCAGATGTGGTCGGGCATGTTGACTAAGGTGAGCAGGGTCTCCAGAAGGGGCTGGGTGGCTGGGAGGCCAGTGCCGATGGAGCACAGAGTCCTTGTCACTCCGGGCGGCACGGCCATTGGCTCCCCTGGTGCGTCTGTGGAGCTGGTGCTGTCTAGAAAAGCCCCTCGCTGACTGGGGGTCTGTGGGTTTACTCAAGGCTGTTGGGGAAGGATGTGGCCCTAATTACCTTCACGGGATTGAAGGGCTGATCCTATTAGTGTATTGGGCTAACCCCTTCCTCCTGGGCATTGCCTGCTGGCCAGCAACAAGGGTTTAATGGCTCAAGATTACAGAGAGCCCAAAGATGTTGTGTAATTAAGCCCAGTTATTCCCTAGCTGGGGACGTCTCCTCCCCACTGCAGCCATTGATCTCCTGGTTTGCGGTCACTCAGTTCAGCGGCACGCTACCCTCAGCCTAAGCAGCGCGTGGGCCACCTTTTTGAATGAGTTTCTTCCTGGAAGGTGCAGTTTTAGGGGGAAAAAACCTTTTCTGAGAGTTTCTGGATCAAGGCGGCAGTGTGTTCTGTGTGACAGTGCCCCCTGGAGCTGTGCGGTGGGGACCGCTTAGGAAAATGATGGGTTCTGCAGAGGGATGCAACCACTGGGCCCAGTGACAAGAAAGCTCATTCATCTTCCTGGGTTCATAGAAATTACATTTTTTCCATTTGGTCTAGGAAGGGTGAAAGTAAACATCACGTTTAGCCATCCCTACCACATGCCAGATACTGGGCTAGGTACTTCCCTTACATTATCTGAACCCAACAAGGTACCTGTTATCACCCCCCCCCCCCCGAGTTTTACAAGTGAGGAAGCTGGCTCTGAGAGGTTAGGTTATTTCAGAGGGTCTCCCAGTTTGAGCTAGATAAGGTCTCAGGTGTGTATGACAGTGGGCGGGGGGGGGTGCGGGGGCAAAAGTAGGCTTACACTTGTTCGTCTGGAAAGTCAATGATTTAAACCTGCTTTTGTCCCTCCTGTGTGTGGATGTGTGTGTGTGCGCACGCGCGCGTCCATTCAGCTTTCGACAACAGTAACCATGGCAGCCGCTAACAGTTGAGTGCCTACTATGTGTCAACAGTGTCCTAGGCACTCTCCACGTGTTAGCACCCATCTTTAACAGCTGTACCCCAGGGGGCAGAAATTATCCCCTCTGTTTTACAGGGAGGAAACGGGGGCTCAGGGAAGTTAAATAATTCAAGGCCCGAGAGCGAGAGGACAGCCGGGAACTAAACACAGTTGGCCCGACTCGAAGCTGCGCCTTCTCTCACAGCCCCTCGCCTTTCATGGAGGGGCCAGTGAAGTGGCAGCTGGCGTTTCACGGAGGTGACTGATCCGCTCACGTCTCTGCCTAGAATGACAGCTGTGAAGACGGTCTTGGCTTCCCCACGTGGCACTTGGGCGGCTCTCACCAATGGCCGCCTTTTCCTAGGGGACGATCCCAAGGAGATCTCCCCAAGGGCACTTGGAGCCCGTCTCCCTGTGTCACCTTGTCCCTGGGATTACGGCTCCGAGAAGCGCCAGATGTTACCCGGAGAGAGAATGCAGAAAGGAGAAGGTGGACCCAGGGGTGGGGTGCAGCTCGTGTCCAGTTTCCAGAGCAGAGCAGGGCCAGGAGCGAGGAAGTGGGGACAGAGGCAGAGAGGACTTGGCAGAGCCCTTCGGGGCTGGCCTGGCTCTCAGGCCTTTTGAAATTCACCTCCACAGTTTCCAAAGGAAAAGAAAGAGCCCTGGGCCTTAAATCAGGCCACTGTGCACCGAGGTCCTTTGCGGAGGCCAGGGCCAGCTGGGCCGCACACCCAGCTCTGCATCTGAACTCACCCATGCGCAGCATGTTAACGATGGGGCAGTTTGGAGGAGACCCTCCAGCCCCCCTCTCCATACCTGCCAAGTTCCCCCTTCCCAAGCCCAGAGGGTCCTCTGCAGAGGTCCATCCTCTGGGGGAAGCCGGTAGGGGTGGGAGTATGGGGTGGGGAGGCGGCTAACGCCTCTGCAGACCCCTCTTTGGCCAGAGTCAGAAAGGAGCCAGAAAGGCCGGAACAGGCTTGGAAGGGTCAGTTCACAAAGGGCTTGTGTTGGCGGTGAGCTTCCTTCGCCTGTGGTGGAGGGGGTGAGCTCCGCGGGCCCTGAGCCCTGAGCTGACAACCAAAGCTGGATGCGAAAGTGGGGTAGAGGGAGGGGGTGCTCCTCCGCTCCCCTCTCTTCCTTTCCCTTCGCGGCTCAGAATTTCACTGGCAGCGCACTTCCTTTGCTGAGCCTGTGGGCATTTTTAGAAACCCCTGCTTGGTTGGTTAGAGGAACCCACGAACGCTCCCCCTCACTCCTCTGTTTGTTAGGGGGCAGGTGTGGAGTTCCAGTTGCCCCCGAGGCCTTAGGGGCTCCTGACCCCTTCCTCCCACCACTTAGAACCTGCTACCCCGGCCTTCCCCCTCCTGCTGCTCCACCCTCCCTGTGGTTCCAGGGCTCAGCCAGATCAGAGCCTCAGCCTTGACAAGGCTCGTCCTCCCTGTGGTGCACTCTCTTCTTGCCCCTACCCCTACCCAGAGCTGCGGCTGCCCTTCCCCCTCTCCTCCTGCCCTCTCCCCATCACTGCCTTTTGAGGGGGGAGACCCGGCCCAGGGAAGACTGAGGAAATAGGGCTTCCCAAGCCTAGGATCGTTGAGAGGCACAGGAGAGCAGTTCCTGGTGATGGGGATCCTGTCCCTCCCAAAAGGACCTGTTCTCACCCTAGTGCTTCTCCGCAGTTCTTTCTGTGCAGGTTGGAACAAGGCCTCGGTGCGAGCTGCGCGAGCCCTTCCGCACCTTAGCAGAGACAGGGCTGGGGAGCGCCCAGGTGATAGCATGTGGCCCGGGCCACTGGTGTCGGTCCCGTCAGGAGAGAGGAGCCAGAGAGCTGTGGTGGGACTGCCAGCACGCAGCACGAAGGAACGTTTGCTCACGGATGGCCTGGCCGAAGGAGTCAGCTCCTCACCATCGGAACAAGTTAGCAGGGGTGGAGGCACCTACCAAAGGGAGCAGGGCCTGGAGGAGTGAACTGCTAGCTCTTCGCACTGCATCCCAAACATATTGCGGTCACCCCTCCATGTCCACGGGGGGTGGGCTCCGGGGCCTCCTGCGGATGCCAAAATATGAGGATGCTCAAGTCCCTTATACGTAATAGCGTAGTATTTGCATATGACCTACACACGTCCTCCCGTGTACTTTAACTCATCTCTGGATTCCTTGCGATACCTGATACAGTGTTAAGGCTATGTAGATAGTTGTTCCACTGTTAGGGAATAATGACTAGAAAAGAAAGTATGTACACATTCAGTACAGATACAACCATTACAGACCTAACTACGTAGTACATGTCAGCAACAACATGACCCTTTTAAAAAATATTTTTGATCCCTGGTAGGTTGAATCTGCAGACATGGAACCCAGGGACAGAGAGGTGGACTGTACCCCATTTTACATTGTGCGCCAGCGCACATGCAAACCGAAACAAGTTTCCCGCGACAGTGCTTACTCTTTCTATCACGTCTGCAATGCCCTCACATTTTAATTCCATTCCATCCTGTCCTGTCCTATTTTATTCCACTCCATTAAAAACAAATCTGGGAAGTGCTCGTTGTGAGTTATCTCAAAGGGCTCTCATGAACCGTAAGGGCTAGTAGTTCACCAGTTCTGTGTATACCACTGTTGTGATTTTTCCAGATTCACACAGTTAATGAAGTATAATAACTTAATGTTCTTCATTGGGATTCATTATTTAAAATGTAACTTACTTAGAAAGGAAACTAATGGACATCAGTACCACTTGCAGTAAATCAAAAGTTATCTTACAAATAACTGCACTAAAAATTAAACTATGTTATTAATGGCAGTTATGCAGTGTTGCCTTTGAAAGGATCTGGGTCTCAGCCTCCTGCGTCTTTGTTTAAAGGGAAATAAACACAGGAGAGTGGAGAGAGGGATGTGAAAGGCATTGGTACCAAACAGAGTCTTTCTTCTTCAGTAACAGAAAAACCGAAAGGAACCGAGAAGGGAGTCATTCTCTCAACATGTGCTTGAATGTAGAACGGCAAGCAGGCAGGTGCTGTTCACGGGGCTCTTCTGCTTCGGGGTCCCTGTCTACCCAGAGTCGCGGGCCCCCTATTTCCTGCGGTGGGAGAGGAGAAGGGAGAGGTGGTTCCTCCAGGACCCAATATATGAGAGCAGCGTCTCAAACTCTAGTGGGCATTTGAATCACTTGCGGATCTTGTTAAGCTGCAGATTCTCATTCAGGTCTGGGACAAGGCCTGAAGTTGTGCATTCAGGCAGGCTCCTAGGTGATGCCAGTGCTGCTGCTGGCGGTCTGGGGATAAGCATTTGGGTAGCAGGGCTCCAGGGCCCCCAATTCTCACTCCTGGGGGACAGACCGTAGAGCCCAAATGAAGCCAGGCCCTCTGTAACACTGGATTCTGGTTGGATAAAGGCAGTCCGTGACACATTTCTCTTCTGAGCTTATTTCCCAATGAAAATAAAAATAATGAAGCAATTGATTGGACACCCTGATGGGTACCAGATCAGTGTTCTCACATTCATGATCTCATTTAATCCTCACAGTAAACCTGTGAAAGGCTGTTACCCTAATTTCAAGGATGAGAAGAGGGAGCAGCCAGTGTGATCCGCCTCTGCTGGGGACTTCGGCTTTGGGGGGCGGGGAGGGTACCTGCCATGTGGGGGACACACCAGGTCTCTGCCCACCCCCTTCCTGAGGTGCAGAAACTCAGGCATCTGGCCTTCATTCTGCCTGAAGGGCCGACTTCAGTGTTAATGGAGCAGAAAGCCTTGGTTGTTAATTTTCTGGTGCCTCATTGAGAGGGTTAATGAGACACCAGCTGGTGTGCCACCCAGCCACGTACAAGCGCCATTTCCCCTTGATTTAGGTGGCTTTTAGCAGCTCCTGACCAAGTGCTCCCCTCCGTGGGCCTGGACAGCACCCACCTAGATGGGTCGGTGGGCGCCGTCTGCCGTCTTTGGGTGTAGAACCATTAGAGACCAAAGCAGGAGCTGGTTCTGTCTCTTGCTTCCCCGAAGGAAAGGATGGGGCACAAATTTGCTGTTGAAAGAGCTGTTTTGCCTTGGAGGACCCTCCACCACAGCCAGGCCCTTGCAGGGACACCTGAGCATCCTCAAGCCCCTCCCTGACCTGAGACATCACCCCCTTTCCAGCTCTCTGTGGCTACACTACCCCCACTTCCATTCACCTCTCCTTTTCCCAGAAACCTCCAGTGGGGCATTTTCTTTCCCACCACATTCGATCCAAACGACCTTTCAGATCCCCCGTGCTGGACGGGGGGCCACTCCGCACTATCCATTTGGATTTCTCAGCATTCCAGCACACTCTTCCCTCCTGCACCCCCACCCCGCCTCGCACGGGTCAGTGAGTCCCCTCACCATCCCACAACCAACGTCCTTGTGCTCTGGTGAATCCCCACCTAGCTTCAAGCCTTGGCTCGGCTCCCAACACCTCCAGGAAGCCCACCGTGCCTGATTATAGCACTCAGCCCGGTGCCGTCGCCCAAAAGGAGGGCACACCGCTCATTCGGGGCCACGTCCCTGAGCCCTTTCTCACCTAACCTTCGGTCACGTCCGCCTGCAGGGCCCGGCGGAAGTAACGCCACCGAGCGTGGTCGGCCGGGTACGTGACTGTCGCCCACGGGAGGGACAGCAGTTTGGACATCTCACCTGACAAGTCACGTGGTGTGATATTGTTGTGCTACAGAATGACGTGCTTGTGGGTTTGTAGTGAGAGAGTCGGTGTCGAGTGCCAGCTCACAGCACAGCCATTCGTGCCTGGCCCTGTGTGCGGGGTTTTGTGTCTGTGGTCACTTCTCTGCCAAACTCGAAACTCCTTAGGGGCGCAAAGGAGAACGACAAAGGCTGCCACTGGCCGAGGGCCAGACGTGTCCTTAGGCACTTTTCAAACAACGTCCCTTTCATCTCTAACCTCCCAGGGAGGTCCCGGCTCTTTTCATCCAGTTTTAGGGATGAGGAAACTTTTATTTATTTGTTGTTTTTTTATCCTCACCCAAGGACATGCTTAGAGGGGAAGGAGGGAGAGAGAGGGAAAGAAACGTTGATAGGTTGCCTCTTGCACACCCCGACCCAGGACCCAACCCTCAGCCCAGGCATGTGCCCTGAACAGGGATCAAACCTGCAACCTTTTGGTTTATGGGATGACGCTCCAACCCACTGAGCCACACTGGTCAGGGCTGGCTGAGGAAACTTTTTGAAAAAGATTCTAGAATAGTTAAACTGCTTTCCTAAGGTCACGCAGCCGATGAAAGGCCTTGCTGGGCTCTGGACCAGCTCTCTGTGGAGGCCCAGCCCGTACTCTTCACCAGAGGTGCCCGGGCCTTCCGAGCGAGGCCCTGGGCCGTCCGGGCTTGGGCCGTCCGGGCATCTGTGCATTTGAAAAGCTCTCTGTGTGCCCAGTCCCATTCGGGGACTGGCTCTTAACCACGCGCGCTGCTCCCTTTCCTACAACCCCCGGCTGTGCCCTGAGTGTGCGGGAGCTTGGAAATACTTCGGTGGGGGGTTACGGAAAAAGGGAATGGCCTGGGCGTCTGAGGTCCACCGTGCAGCACAAGGGCCACCAGGAGCGGGGAGGCTGCGAGGAGGGGGAAGAGCCGAGTGGAAGGACAGTCAGGAGAGGACATCGGAGACATTAAGCCGGGGACCCGCTCTCTGCCCCAGACGGGACTCAGGGCCTCACCTGGACTGGAGAATCTTGTGAAGATGCAGACTCTGGTCCAGCGGGCCTGGGGCAGGGCCTCCGACCTGACGTTTCTGACAAGCCCTCAGGTGATGCCCAGGCTGGGTAGGAAGGACCTAGACTCTTCCAAGCCTTCCTGGGGCATCTGTTTCAGCCACTAATTCCTTTCCACCTCCCTCCTTCCTGTGGGATGCAAACTAAACTCCCTGACACACCGTGGGAACCTCTCAGACGCTGGCTCCAACCCACCTCCAGCCTCACTTCCTGGCCCCCCCCAGCCTCCAGACGCACTTAACTCTTCACAGCTGCCCAGACACACCACGGCCCTCATAGCCAGTGCGTTTCGTGCGTGCTGTTCCTTGGTCTGGGAACACCTTTCAGTCTTTCTTGGCCAGGTGAACAAGAGGCTGAATGTCACCCCTTGAGAAGTCACCAACTGGGGAGTAGGCTCTAGACCTAGACACCTGGTCCTGTAGTGAAGCCCTCAAGAGATTTCTGGAACCCTTCCCTGTCCCTGCTCCCAGCAGAGGTCAGCCCTGGTCCCTGGCCTTGCAGAGCCATGGAATCAGGTGACTGAATTGTCCTGCTTTGAACATTCCTTGTTTCTTGTCACCTTTGAGTAAAAATAGAGCCGAGAATGACTGAAGTGAAACCCCTCCTTGGAGTACAGGAGAGCAGAGGTGGGGGCCTTCCCAGAAGGTATGTGGGGCGCTCTTTGGAGCCCGAGCCCTGGAGAGGCGGCCCGGTGACCTGGACCACGGTCACACCCTGGACTGTGGCCCCCCCGTTGGGACTCTGAGAGCTGCTTTCTCTCCTGGCTGTGGGAATATTTCAGGACTTCTGGAGGGGCTTCCTTTGGTGCTTCCTGAGTTTTCTCCTGGGCTTTTTGCCTCCAGGTTCCAGCCCCAGGCAGGGGGAGCTCCCGGAAGGGTGGTGGGTGCCACCCTGGTGGACTGTAGCCCTGGCAGGGAGGTCCTGTTCTTTGGCCGCCTGCCCTCCCTCTCCTGCAGGGGGGCTCCCCGGTGCATTGGCTTTGGGGAGCAACAGCTCCCTCTCTCTGGGAAAAAAAAATGCGTCTTCCTGCAAGCAGGCTCTGTCCAGGGGCTGGGGATCATGATCTGACTGTGATTAGGTAACCGAGGGCTCCGTTTCTCTGGTTCTACGCCTGGAATTCCCTCTTCCGAGAGGACTGCTGCTGGGGAGAGCAGGGAGCCCAGCCTTTGCGCATTCGCTGGGACAGTGACCTTGGGCAGTATATATAGTTCACCCCTTTGAGTTTCAGCTTCCCCACCCATAAAACGGGGACAACCTTCCCAATACCGAAGCCAGCGTTTGCCACACTCTTTAGCCAATGAAACTGTAGGGTGCCCCGTTACATTTGAATTTTAGATAACCAGCAGTTTTTTTTTTTTTACTAGAAGTATATCGCACACAAAATTTGCGACTTACCGAATTGCTTATACCAAACACTTATTTGTTGCTCGTCTGAGGTTTAGATTTTACTGGTGTCTTGCATTTTATCTGGTGTCCCTCTCACCACGTTGATGGGATGCATGTAATACTGAGCAAGGACCCACGAAAATGCCTCTGGTTCATTACCTTCTTCTCTCCTCCTGCCACCCCTGGTCCCTGGAGGCCGAGCCAATGAGAACTTTCTGTGGAGCTGTCACAGAAATACCGTGATTGCTCTCAGAGAGTCAAGACCCAAAAATGATGACGAGATTAATAGAAAAATGCCAGCAATAGTAGCTATCACTTGCCCAGCACTTGCTATGGGTCCTGCCTTGTTCTGAGCCCTTTCTGTATATTCGTTCCCTTGTTCTCGACAACCATCCCGTGAAGAAGACACTTCCCTCCACTTTCCAGATGAGAACCCAGAGACACACACTAGGTGAGTGACCTGCTGGAAGTGATGAGCCTGGTGCGTGACCTCAAGCAGCCTGGCCCCCGTGTTCTTGCTCTTAAATAGGACGCTGTGCTGCATCTTGCCTACCAACTGCCACAGTTACAAATGCAAAGTTTCTTTAAGGTCAAGGACATGGATACCTACAGGGATGTTTCACAAAGTAGGTCAGAGAGAGATGCGACTTCCTGGGCTCCCCTGGCCCTGCCCCCAGGCCCCTGAATGGAGAGTTCAGCCAGGCTTGAGGCGCTCACAGCAGGGGCCCTGAATGCTGGCCAGGGGGATGAGTGGGAAAGGGGGCCTGGAAACCGACAGGCGGCATCTTCCCTTCTCCGCCGGCTCTTTCAGGCAGGGTGAGGACCAGGTGCCCGCAGTCTCCCTCTCTCAAGGCCACCACATGCCCCATCCCCACCCTCCCCAGCCCACCCCAGGAGCACAGTCTGGAAGTGCCCACTGTTCCCGGGCGGCCGCCCCAGCCCTGTCCCAGCTTGCGACAGAGACCAGTTTCCAGAATGCTCAGGTCGGCGGCTCTGCTTGGCCTGAAGCCCAGCTGGAAATCCTTCCCACCTCAGGCCTCCCCCTGGCCTGATTCTCCGTGTTGTGGTCTTTCCAGCCTTTCCAAAGGTTAACTCCAGTTAATTCAAAGAGAAACCTGAGACCGAGAGCTTTGCCCGCTGTTTCTACTACAGGCTCCTTCCAGCTTTCTGCCATCGTCCTCCCCGTCCCCTCCCCACAAATCCCCAGGGGACCACTCAGTTAGTGCTGGTTGGCAGGCTGACAGAGGCCCTGGTTCCTCCATCAGGAGGCCAGAGTCCCCAGCCTGGTTACTTACTGCCTCATCCATCAGGACCCAGCAGGAAACAGGTGGCACACTCCGGCTGGGCAGTTTAGGGGGAACTTATACCAGGACTGTGGCCAAATTGTGGTCGGGGTGAAGGGGTGAAGGATGTGTCCCCTGACCTGGAGACACAGAGGTGGAGTGAGAGGCCTCCTGGCAGGAGCCACAACCTTCCTGGAAGCACAGGGCCTGGGTGGCCCGCAGGGAGGAGCTGGGGGAGAAATATCCCAGCCTCCCTCCCGCGGGTCTCGGCTGGGGCACACAGCAAGGTGGGGAAACAGGGAGAATGGGCCTGGAGGGGCACGTTCTGGGAAAACTAGCCCGTGTCCAGGTAAAATCATTCTCGCTGACCCCCTGTGGGCAGGGGGAGGGTTATGAATACCTGCCCCGGACACGCACGTCCGGGGCTGCTGTGAAAATCAGCTGGTGTGACGAGCGGTGACAGCGTGTGTTCATCACACTGTTTTGTGCCAGCGCAAGCGATGGCTGTTACCATTGATAAACACTTGCTGGGCACCCTCCGCAGAGCGAGTCTCTCACATTCTCACTTCTGCTGGGGAGCCTCTAATCTCCTAAGGATATGTGTGTAAAGGGAGAAGAAATTGCAAAAGCCTGGGTTTGATTCCCAGAGCCCCAGCTTAGTATTTGTGTGGCTTCAGGTGAGTCACTGAATGAGCCCCTTGGCAGTGGAGGTGTGCTCATTGGTCTGGTTTGGGGTTCAGAGGAGAATGGACGCTGTCATTACTGTTAGCCACCCGCATGGGGGGGCGCGGCTGGTAAGAGGACCTAACAGGTGTCCTTGGCCCAGTTGTAAAGACTTGACTTCTAGGTGAGTGTGGCTTTCTGAAAAGCCCAGGATGGGTGCTGAAGAGGAAGCAAGATTTGAGGGCCCCCACCTTTGTGTACCTAAGAAGGGATGGTGTGCCCGGGTTGGGGGCTGTGGTTCTCTAGAAGGCGGTGAGGCTGGCCACCACCTGCCCCTTGTCTTGCCCAAGGCACTTGGCGGCAGCACTCCCTGGAGGCCGAGAGGATAAAGGACAACTCCAAGTTCCCGTGTCTCCAGGGGACCATTGTCCCACCTTGGGAGATCTCTGTATAACTGAAGATTTGTTGAGTGAATGAATGAATGAGTGATCGTTACTTTGCATTAACGGTTCTCCTTAGAGAGACCTGGATATGAAATCGATTCTATGACGGCGTTACACCTTAGAACCTCAGTTTCCTTCTCTGTAAATTTGGGGTACAGTTTATGTGTATCAAGCAGTTGCAAAGCTGCCATTTGAATAATCCAGTTACGTAATGTGTGGGGAGTGCTGGCACCATGGAGGCATGCAGCGTCTCCCTTTAGCGGTACACGGGACGCAAGGCCCTGTGGGCATGGGCCCCCAGGGCTCTGTTCCTGGCCCTGTCTGTCCTTTCCTCTGGGGCCTGCCTCCCTGGCTCCAGGCAAGGCCTGCTGTGGTCCCTCCCCTCTCAGCCCTGAAGGACTTATTCTCTCAGGACAGCACCCCCTCCCTGGTGGCAGCTTTCACTCAGGGGCCTGCGGTTCAGAGCAGCATCCCTCAGCCCTGCGCCGAGTCGAGGCCTTGCAGTGGTCCCCTGCTCTGGGGCATGGGTCCTTGGGTCTCCCGCTCAGCTTCCCTGGCCCAGGCCCAAGGAAGAAGGAGTAACTCCTAATCGTAGCAGTCCTGCCCATTGCTGACTTTAACTGAGTGCTTGCTGTGTGCAGGCATTGATTGGTTACTTCTCCTGGGCTCACCGGCATCCCCGTGGCTAGAATAGCGTTTCAGTATAACTGGCTTCCACTGTGGTCCTATGGGCTTTATTCATTTCAAAACATTCTGCTCGGAAGGGGCCATTGGCTTCACCAAACTGCTGTGGCCATGGCACAAAAGAGTGAAGGTCCCCTCCTGGCTCCCAGAGGACTGCAAGTTCCAGGGTCCCTGTACCAAATTCGCCCTTTTCTGGGCCGTGGCTACGGCATGGCCTTCACTGAACTGGGAGGCGGGAGACCTGGGCTCCCATTCTCGCTCCGAGGCTCCCTGCTGTGTGTCCTGGGGTGGGTCCTCGGGGCCCTCAACGGTGAAGTGTAATGGTCGGGCTACTGCTATGTGGTGTTTATTTCTATTTTATATGTGAAATACATCATGGATACAAAAGAGTATGTAAAGTGTCTGGGTTTGGGTTAATAAAGACAAGACGAACCTCCATTTGCCCTCTGTTAAGCTTAGGAGTCCACTGGAAGCCAGTCCCGAGAAGCTGCCGTGTGCCTCGCCGAGTTAGTGTGCCGGTGCAGCAGACGGGGCCTTAACACGGGCGTGTTGCCTCCCAGGGCTGCCGACCGCGTCTGAGGTCAAGGTGTCAGCAGCCTTGGTTCCTTCTGTGGCCCGGAGGGGAATCGGCCCCGGGCCTCTCTCCCAGCTTCTGGCGGTCCGCTGGCAGTCCTCGGCGTTCCTTGGTTTGTCGGTACATTGCCTCGATCTCTGCCTTCATCTTC